>CM068305.1:73470197-73720197 GCA_034768735.1 Schistosoma mekongi | reverse complement strand
TAATAAGCAGGAAGAAAACATTATTAAACAAGCTGTTTACTGTTGACTAATAAAGCATATTACGGTAAAAGCGATAAAATGCTACATTGTAAATTGTTTCTGTGACTACATATAATTCAGTTTACAATCATGTAGGAGCAAAGAAATATTACAGTTACTTATTGATTGACTATCATCTCAAACATTTGATCATTCGTTGGAACCTTTTGAGAAGTATTCATTAATGATGACAGATCACGTCTCATGGTTGTGACAAGTTTTGACGTGCGTGTAAGAATAAGAGCTAAACTGAACGACGAATATTTTTATTCTAAGTATTTCCACTCCCAATCTACTTGAAATTACCACTGATGATGCTATCTGGAATGACAACGATGGACATACACTTAAACTATCCAGCTTAGAGTTCAGAAGCGTCCACCTGAGCTACAAATATACTCAAACATTTCAGTTATCGATGGTTAATTTACTTTCTATATATACTTGAATAAAAATATGAGGTAGATAGACAGTAGGTTGAAAAGGTTTGACGACATCCTATGTTATGTTAATCAACTTTTACTTTCTACAGCATTCTTAGGTCAAATATAATCAGAACAGAACTGATTGTAATTCTAAATCCTTCGAATTAAATTAGGTAGACTGAAATTATGTTTTTAGTGTGGCCTTATTATCATTAAGAATTACTGAGTTTTACAATAACAGTTGGAGTGTATTTATCTTGATAATGGCTGCAAGCCAGAACCTTCCTACCTTATTAAAAAGTACAACTATACCTAGTCGTCTCACTTTTTTCAACACTGCATTCTTTGTCATTCTCTTCTACATAATCATTATGAACAAAGGTATCATGTGAATTATATAATATCTCATTAGCAATACTTGGATCCAATTCATTCTCTGTATCTAATTTACGCTTTTCTTCTAATTTTATAATACTTGTTTCATCAAAATTAAAATGTAACACGTCTTCAACAGAATAATGTTGATCACAATTTGAGTGTAATTCAGTAGGTGTTCGATTTTCATCTTGTTCATATATATCATAAGTTGGATGCATATATTCATGCGTACATAAAATTGACGAATTCACATCTTCAGTTCTTAAATGAGTCGCAGGATCTTCACAGGTATTATCTAAATTTAAGGAAATATGGTTACCAAGACTAAATATACTAAAGCATATGTATAAACAGTGCATGAATAAGTGTGGACACTTAAGCAGATATATAGATATATATATTGAAGCAGTTAAAACTGTGTTTCTGTGTACCTTAGCTGTTAGGAAAAATTTGCATTTATATGAAAAGTTAACATCAGGTGTACAATAGTTAATTGATTACACAGAATTTATTAGCAATACATTATATTATTTATTAAATAGTATGGAAAAAATGCTCATTTTATAAAGTGAAGTGAATAAAACAAGGCATTCTTACAACAAACATATGATTTGTAGTTATGGTTAACTGGTTTATAGGTTTGAAATTAATGAAAAAAAAGAAAAGCCTAAAATGTGAAGATTTCAGTTGAAAATATTTCTTGTTTAAGTGAGAGATACTTCTAATTTTATTAGATTCCATGTAATGTACAATTAAGTGTGAATGCAGATATGATCAACAAAACATTCAAGTTGTTATAGGTTAAATAATGAGTGACCTACAGCAACTATTTATTCTAATAAATTATAATACTTAATCATGTCATTTTGTACATAAGCACGTTGTTTAATTACACAGAAGACTCTTTTTCTGGTTTATGGTCTTGTTTTTGATTGTAATTTATATAGCGAACTCCGCCTGTAGCCCCTAGGGTTGCTGCCGGTCCCAAGCCCGGATAAAGGAGGAGGGTTGGGCATGGGGCTAGCAACCCCATCCCGTAAAACAGCAAACGTGCTAAAAAACGCTAACCAGTAAAAACCTTTTATAACCATTTTTACTCTGCCCTGGGAGTTGGAAGGTATGTTATGACGCCTCATGGTGAAAGCCGAGTTTCTTCGGAAGCCACGAGGCCGATGTCTCTTCTGACAACCAGAGCAACAATTAATATAGGTACGTGGAATGTACGCACGCTGTGGGAAACAGGGAGGACCATGCAAATAGCTGAAGAAATGAAAAGATACAACCTGAAGATACTTGGAATAAGCGAAACGCATTGGGTGCAAGCTGGACTGCAACGGTTACCCTCGGGAAATGTGCTTTTATACTCCGGCCACGAAGGAGAAAACCCCCCCACACACACACAAGGAGTAGCATTGGTGTTATCCCAAGATGCATGGAAGTCTCTTATAAGATGGGAACCTCATGGACCTAGGATCATCACAGCATCCTTCAAGACGAAGAAGGAAGGGATTGCAATGAATGTCATCCAGTGCTACGCACCCACCAATGACAGCCACGAAGGTGACAAAGACCAGTTCTATGTGAGGCTGCAGTCAATCATCGAGAAATGTTCAGCCAAGGACCTGACCATTCTGATGGCCGACTTCAACGCCAAGGTCGGAGTGGATAACACCGGGTATGAAGACATCATGGGACAACATGGAGTGGGAGAAAGGAATGATAACGGTGAGAGGTTTGTGAACTTATGTGCCTTCAACAAAATGATTATAGGTGGCACCATTTTCCCCCACAAACGTATACACAAAACTACATGGGTTTCACCGGACCACATTACGGAGAACCAAATCGACCACATCTGCATCAATAAGAAGTTTAGAAGGACCATGGAAGACGTAAGAGCAAGGAGAGGAGCCGACATAGCTTCAGATCACCATTTAGTGGTAACTAAAATGAAACTGAAGCTGAGGAAGCACTGGACAACTGGAGCAGCAGTATTACACAAGTTTAATACAGCCCTTCTCCGGGATACTAACAAACGCAACGAATTCAAATTAATTCTCAGCAACAAGTTCCAGGCATTTCATGATCTACTAGAAAAAGGTGAAACTAATATGGAAGACAACTGGAAAGAGAATAAAGGAACAATAACCTCAACATGTCAGGAGGTTTTGGGTCTCAAGAAACAACACCAAAAAGAGTGGATTTTTGTTAGTACTCTGGACAAGATCCAAGAAAGGAGGAACAGAAAGACAGCGATCAATAACAGTCGGACAAGAGCAGAGAAAGCCAAGGCACAGGCCGAATACACCGAAGTCAACAAGCAAGTGAAGAGGAGCATCAGGTCGGATAAACGAAAATTTGTTGAGGACCTAGCAATGACAGCGGAAAAAGCTGCAAGAGAAGGAAATATGAGGCTCTTATACGATACAACGAAGAAGTTAGCTGGGAAATTCAACAAGCCGGAACGGCCAATCAAGAACAAGGCTGGCAAACCAATCACTGAAGTGCATGAACAACGGAACAGGTGGGTAGAGCACTTCCAAGAACTCTTGAATAGACCAGCCCCACTGAACCCACCAGTCATCGAAACAGCAGCCACGGATCTCCCTATAAGCACAGACCCACCAACAGTCGAAGAAATCAAAATGGCCATCTGACAGATCAAGAGTGGCAAGTCAGCAGGACCAGACAACATACCAGCGGAGGCACTGAAGACAGATATAGAAACAACTTCAAAGATACTCCACATTCTCTTCAGGAAGATTTTGGAGGATGAACAAGTTCCAGCAGACTGGAAAGAAGGGTACCTCATCAAGATACCAAAGAAAGGCGATCTCAGCAATTGTGAGAACTACAGAGGCATTACCCTACTTTCAGTACCAGGAAAGGTCTTCACAAGAGTGTTATTGAACAGATTAAAGGACCCAGTCGACGGCCAACTCCGAGATCAACATGCCGGATTCCGTAAAGATCGATCATGTACCGATCAAATCGCTACTCTACGGTTCATTGTTGAACAATCAATTGAATGGAATTCACCACTTTACATCAACTTCCTCGACTATGAAAAAGCATTCGACAGCGTGGATAGGAGGATATTATGGAGCCTTCTACGACATTATGGCGTACCCGAGAAGATAGTCAACATCATACGAAATTCTTACGATGGACTACATTGTAAAATCGTGATTGGAGGTCAGCTCACCGATTCATTCGAAGTGAAGACCGGTGTCAGACAAGGCTGCTTACTCTCGCCCTTCCTCTTCCTACTGGTCATCGACTGGATCATGAAGACTGCAACATGTGAAGGCACTCTCGGAATACAATGGACAACATCGACGAAACTAGATGACTTGGACTTTGCAGATGACAGAACTAGCTCTTCTATCTCACACACATCATCAAATGCAGAAGAAGGCCAACAATATAGCAGCAGCCTCAGCAGCAGTAGGCCTCAACATACACAAAGGGAAAAGCAAGATCCTTCGATACAAAACAACAAACACTAACCCAATTACACTTGACGGAGAAATTCTGGAGGACGTTGAAACCTTTATATATTTGGGCAGCATAATCAACATACAAGGAGGGTCTGATTCGGATGTGAAGGCGCGGATTGGTAAGACAAGGGCAGCATTTCTACAACTGAAAAACATCTGGAACTCAAACCAACTGTCAGTCAATATAAAAGTCAAAATTTTCAACACAAATGTGAAGACAGTCCTGTTGTATGGAGCTGAAACTTGGAGAACTACGAAAAGTATCCTACAGAAGATACAAGTATTTATAAACAACTGTCTGCGTAGGATTCTTCGGATCTGTTGGCCAGATACCATCAACAACAACCTTATGTGGCAGAGAACTAATCAACTTCCAGTTGAGGAAGAAATTAGGAAAAGACGCTGGAGATGGATTGGACACACACTGAGGAAACCATCAAACTGTGTCGCAAGACAAGCACTGACTTGGAATCCTAAAGGCCACAGAAACAGAGGAAGATCCAAAAACACATTGCATCGGGAATTGGAAACAGACATGAAGAGAATGAACAGCACTTGGGAAGAGCTAAAACGGAAAGCCCAGGACAGAGTTGGCTGGAGAATGCTGGTGGGCGGTCTATGCTCCACTTGGAGTAACAGGCATTGATTGATTTTGATTGTAATTTATATAGCGATATTAATGAATAAACGTATTTCGCGATAGATTACCAACTGGCTGTATGATATTATTATATTTCATCTATCGATTAACAATGCCTTTTTTTCATTTAACAATGTAGAAACCAGTTTAATTTGTAAAAACGCAAAATTAATAACAGCGTCGTTTGTCAGCTTATAGACACTTACTAGTTTAACATCATTATACAATCATTTCATTGCATGTTTACATATCAAAATGCATACAGCATTTACTTATTTAAGCTGTGTAATCATTGAGTAGTAACATATGTCATGAGTGTCTACCTCTTTCACTATCTAAAGTTAATTCTGTCGATCAAGTTATTGAAAAGTGACCACTCGTCTACATGACTCGATATCATTCCAAATTATGTCGATGTTAAGTAGTGATTGGTGGTTGTTGGAAAGAAATCCTCACATTTATTTAACAAGACAATGATAAAATTTGCAATGATTTATTTGTGAGGAGACTAAGTATCATAACGATGTATACAATGTGAAATTCTGACTAATAACGATAACATACTATAGGAAGACCAGAGAAGAAATAACATTAACTACATATTTATGATGAGGATAGAGATCCTAGATTATTTCGAATGAAACATTTTTAAAGCTTGAAATTAATGCTTCACATTAATTTCTGTATTTATAAATAATATTGATGAATTGCATAATCTCTTAATGAAGTAATTGTAGACAATATTTAACTGCATAGTTGTTTTGTTTTTTTTTTTGAATTTTAATAAGAGTTCGATTAGATGGATGAATTAATAACCACATTGTTATAGAAGAGTATAATGTCATATATATAGGTACCCAAAAAATATTCACTTACATAACTTACCATTTCCATATGAATTTGAACGATGTGTTAAAGTATCATGTACATTAGATTCATTCATTGTTAATTCGTCATCATATATCACAGTAATTCCATTTGAACGGTATCTACGAAATGTTTTCAGGATACTATCAACATGATTATTTTCATTGTCAGCATCACTGGATTGTGTACTATTTACTTCACCATTAGTTAAATGTTGATTAAGATGAGGTTGTTTATAAGCGGATTCACCATTTTCATTGGATGTATGATGATGATTTAGCTGAGATTTTGTTAAATTATCAGTATCTAATGAGTGAATGCATGCAATGAATAATGAACAGACTATATAAATGTAAACAAAATTTTACTATAATACATTCATATATATTCACATTTCAGTAATAAGATGAAGCAAATAGAATGTTCTTCCAAAGAAGTAAACAAACAATTATGCAGATTTTCTTGCTGAAAAATATTTCAGCTTCATTTATAATGCTTTACATTGCTAGCAACAAAATTCTGTTTTACTCACATATCTGAAATTCATGATTGAACAAGCTCATGCATATAATAAGTTAATGATACAAGATTAAAGAATAATAATAATGTTGTAAATGAATAACATCTATAATTATACAACATTAGGACATGCAATTTAGAAGGCCATTCCGCATAGGAGATTAACGGGGAGTTTAAAACAGTAAGTATTAATGATGGTATTTACATTACTATCTTTTATACAACCAGATTAGAATAATTCCTGAACTGTGATATAAATAAATATCCATATGTGTTACATTTTTAAAGGCTTCTCACAACAAGATAATTACTACTAATTAGTTGTCATCATGTTGATGTTGAGGAGAAAATGTACGTCCTGAATCCGGTATGCTAGACAAAATCAGATTTTAATCAAACTTATGAACCAGCGTTGTATCAACAAAAAATCTCAATGTTTGCATATGCAGACAGAGACTAATCACTTTTATTCATTAAAAACATCAACTGGAAGATTTAAACACTTACAACTTGTATATACAATTATGTTTTTTTGAACTCGGTAATTCGGTGGATAACATGGTGGCGTTTGACATAAATGGATTGAGTTCAAATCCTGATGTAAGCATCAACATGAGGATGGAGGTGCTTCCAGATAACGAGTCTCAAATAAAATGAGAGGAGTGTCATAAATGTCACTTGTCAACTATAATCCAACTGGCAATCTGGATCAATGAACACATGTGTTAGGCTCTACGTTGATCATACATACACATACGCATTCAGAAACCTTTCTATTATTTATTTGCACTGACGCGTATATTGTTATGCCGTTTAAGTGATACATATCACCAATTCTGTAGTGAAGATGAATAACACAATGTGTTGCTACAAGCTCTAACATGTTTAATTTGAAGTAAAAAAACCACTCCTCAGTATTTATTGATACAGAATGTTTTGAAACAATAAACGGATCAATATTTCAATTGGGATGGTTATTTTTGTGGAGATCGGTTATTTGATTTGATTGGATATATCACAGATTGATGTTGGCAGGGTACCATTGACAACAAGGGAGCACTGAACGAACACTAGAACGAAACAGCTGTTCAGTGCTCCTTTGTTGTCAATGGTACCCTGCTAACATCAATCTGTGTTATATCCAATCGGATCAATATTTGTAAACAATCTCAAGTTTACTCGTATTATTCTCATTATTATAAAGCTTCATTTAATGTATATAGAATTTTCTTGTATTTACATACACACATAGTAACATGAGTTGACTGACATGATAATTTAAATACAATTACAATTACTTCCTTAATCAGTATACTTTATATAACTCAAAACTGTGAAAATATTGGAAATCAAAATATTTTGCTTAGCCAGTGACTATAGATAAACGTCATTCAGAATGAAAAATATTTAACACTTTACATATATTTGTAGCTAACTAAAATTTATATTGGGAAATTAGTGAAGTAGTTTTTACACATAATTTGTTCAGCAATAACATTAACTGTTCAATAGAAAAGATTATGTTGGTCATTCAACAGTATAAATTTGTTATCTAAACTTTGGATGAAAAAATATGCATGAATGAATGCTACTTCATGGACTAATCCAAAGATTTTTCTGGTTGATTTTAGCTTTATGCTGACCTACATCTACACCAACCAATACTGTGCATCAAGGTAGGCGACGATTGTGCATACGTAATGCTTGCATAAACCACTCGAGTCTGTGTAACAGACTGATCAACCAATTGTTTATCTTTGTCTAATATCATCCGTCTAACCTCAGCGCTAATAACTTGATCATTCCACGATATATGAGTAATGCTTCGAAGATACGTACAACCGAAAGCATAGTTTACTCATATCCTCCAACCTCATAGTCCATGCTTCATATCCACAGAGTAAATATAACACAACAGACTTATAATAATGAATAAAGTAATATCTTATATGTTTATAAACAGACATACAACTGTACAATAAACTGTAGAGAAGATATAAGAAGGAATATTGAGATGCTTTCTTTGTCTAATATCTGTTAGACCTACATATCATTTATAATGAAGAACTTATGTATATGTATTAGATTACATCATGTATAAATATTTTAAATGCACAAATATATTTTAAATTGTTTTGTTGTTTTTGAGATTTTAAAATGATGAAAAATGCAGAAACAAACAAATAACAAAGTATATTTTGAAAGTGTATCCTTTCTAGTGGACTAATGCTAATTGATTGTAATAAATGTGAAGGTTATCATTTGTGAGATAATCAATTTCATTAGACAATAAACATATTCATTTCAGACATATTAATATGCAATAACAACACTTGTGATATCTCATTGTCAAAATATAATAATCTCCTGGATAACATAAGTTTGAAATCATAACATTGTCTGGGGAGGAGGGGGAGGCGGACTTTTGATATAGGACTATTGATACAGCATGTTAATGAAGCATAATGATATGGTTGAAATGAATTTATCTAAGTAATGATCACATAAAAGTTAGTAGTACATAATCGTTTCGTCTTAGTATACGGGACTCCAATAAGTAAGTACACGTGATCCTATATCCTAGTAGTGATTACAGCTGCCTTATAAATTGAACGGTCTTTACAAAACCACTCATACAAATCATTTACAGTTAATATGTAAACGCTTGTTTAGAATTCCACTCATTACAGAAATTAGCGAACAGAAATTTATCATGTTATCATTACTGTTTCTCTTCTAAGTATACAATGGTATCATCCTCGTTCTATGTATTGTTTCGTGAGTTTGGCCTAAATGTTAAATAATTCGAGTTAAAGAAGGATTTTATCCCGTGTTGTGTATGTGCATGTACACACGTACTTAAAGTTCTCAGTGCATAATATAGTTGCCTAGATATGGTTTATTTTCATTTTTCAGTGTGGCAGGAGTGCTGTCATCTAACAACATGACAAGTAGAAATATATTAGCTAGAAAGTAGAAGATCATTTATAAGCTTAGAACTACTAACATAATTGTATAAGACTCCAAAGAGACAGTATAATTAGGATATTTTTCAAGCGCTAAGAGAATATTCTATAGACAGTAAACAGTAATACAACATAAACAAGAATTCATAGAAGTAAAACCCAAATTAACACGACGTATTTTTTTAAATTGTTCTTAGTACTTACGACCATTCATTTCAGGTTTTCGTTTATCCCCAGCCAAATTTTCATTGTGTTTGCTTTCTTTAACTAGAGAAGCATTAACTGGCTTCTGATCGTTTTGTTTTGTAGGTGGATGAAAACTTAAATAAACAGAAAAATAAACAAAACAGGATGAAGCAATAATTCAAAATATTACAGTAAATTATAGAATCAGACAGAATTCTCTTCAACCTCCACTGAATTAGCGGTTTATGACATTTACTAGGATAATTGTGAACTCTAGTGATAACCAAACTGACAAGTGTTCTGTAATGTAAATGGTGTAATTAATTTATTCTTTCAATTTTTTGGTGTTTAGGCAGATTTCACAGTTAAAATGTAAAGTAGATAATCTTCAATTTACACTAATCCATTCACAAAGATAAGTCAACATTATTTTGACAATTCAATACTGATAACGAAAGTCTATCATAATGCTAGAAGACTCTGACAAGAAGATCTGCATGATAAAAGAATATTAATGAAGTCGATGATGGTGTCGAAGACAAACCAAAAGTCATCAATGAATTCTAGTCTGAGAGAACTTTAAGCCGAATCCGATAACACAACGAGATAATTATCATAAACATATTGGAAGTGCTATCCACCAAATACTTCTATCTTTCTATATCTAATTATTTTACTAGAAACATCAAAAGATTGATACTAAGTGATGAAGTAAACTGAAGTGAAAATTGTTAATAAATAACTAATAAGTATTATTTGGTAATCAAATTGAATGTACTTCTAAATTTTTTATTTGTATAAAAGTCAGATTAAATTCATCATTTAGTTGATCAATAACAGTTAATTTGTTTCCCAGTCCTTATCTTATCATAACATCTCAGCATGAGTCATGCCATGCATGAACAACGGACCCAGATTAAAGTACATAATATTCATGATTATAGTTAGTACACGAAACAATAATGCAGTTGTGTAGCTGAATGTTGTTGTTCATTCTCGATTTTTACATATACAACTGATTAATTAATGAACCAGAGAATACAATTTCATAGAATAAGTGGGTATTATGTTAGTATAGAAGTGTACGAAATAAAATGAAACGAGGAAAGCTCAGTAAGATCTATAAGTAAAATTGATAACAAATAATTAAAATTAGGGGGATTGCGGAGATGGGGTCGTGGATGCGCACTGCTGAGGAGTCCCATACTAGGACGAAACAGCTGTCCAGTGCTTCCAGTTGATCAATGGTTGTCTGTTTCACATCAAATCGCGATATCAAAATTGACAAATAATTAAAAGCTAAGTACAAACTATGTTATCTACGGTAATCAACCAAATGATTAATACTAGTCTTTTCATGAATTATCGTTGCTATGTATAGATGTTGATTATCATATGGTTTTTAATTTAATCATGCTCTATTATAAATGTTGGAAGCTGAAGAGAGGTCTTTGTTACTTTAAAGTTACTCCAGACAATCTGGTTTGAGCATACAATTCTAAACTGAAAACTTGTGAAGCCGTGCTACCGTTTGTAGTTCTGTGTACAGTATATACGATACTTGAAGGTGTATGTGTGCTGACAATAACGATATAAAGAACACAGAAGGTTATTGGTGATTCAAAGGGATAAGATAGCCAGACTAAGAGTTGAAACAATTGATTTGACTTGCAATTGTTTAGATTATTTTAAAAACACAATTTATTTCCAATGTTCCTTATACTTCTCAAATTACTTCATAACTTGACAAATGTTCATATAAATAAAATAATTCGATTGAAAATTAAGTAATGATGATTCACATATACTTCAATGTATTATGTTAACTAACGGAGATTAATTTAGTAAAAAAGATTATGATGGTAACATATCGAACAACTGAGCGAGTTCTATTACCTTCACCTCTGTATGGTAATATAGCTGCAGTAATACCAACCTGATAGTTAGTTTGAGAAATCTGGTTGGCGGCCTATGCTCCACACCAAGAGTAACAGGCTGCTAAGGATTTGCGAACTAAGACACCTCGATACCTGCTAACGAACGTATGACCAGTGACACAACAACAGGTGAGCTAAGCTATTTCATAGCTCCCCAGTCCATCTAACTAGAGGAAGAAGTCTAATGTCAGCAAGAAACGTTAATTCTGCAGGTAGCATGATGGACAGATTTACAACCACTTAACTCATACGTATATTTACAATTAGGGGAGTTTGTAGAGATAGTTAACTGTTTAATTCAATTTTGATAGCACGAATTGATCTGAATCAGACAACCATTGATCACCTGGAAGCAGTAACTCACCAATGGCATAGAGGAGGTCGCGCAATGTATCATGAATTGGCTGAATTGGAAATATCAACCGTTGGGAGCCGACTCAGTGGTCCAATGGTAAAGCGTTCGCGCGCGGAACCAGAAGGTCCTGGGTTCGATCCCCGATGGGGTCGTGGATGCGCACTGCTGACGAGTCCCATACTAGGACGAAACAGCTGTCCAGTGCTTCCAGGTGATCAATGGTTGTCTGATTCAGATCAATTCGTGCTATCAAAATTGAATTAAACAGTTAACTATCTCTACAAACTCCCCTAATTGTAATTAACATGAGCTCACTAGTGACTAGCTCCTTGAGGCAATTCCTGGAGTTCTAGTGTGAAGACGTGACCAGTAGAGTTCAACCGTGTCGGGTGTGAGGCAGTAACTCACCAATGGCATAGAGGAGGTCGCGCAATGTATCACGAATTGGCTGAATTGGAAATATCAACCGTTGGGAGCCGACTCAGTGGTCCAATGGTAAAGCGTTCGCGCGCGGAACCAGAAGGTCCTGGGTTCGATCCCCGATGGGGTCGTGGATGCGCACTGCTGAGGAGTCCCATACTAGGACGAAACAGCTGTCCAGTGCTTCCAGTTGATCAATGGTTGTCTGTTTCACATCAAATCGCGATATCAAAATTGACAAATAATTAAAAGCTAAGTACAAACTATGTTATCTACGGTAATCAACCAAATGATTAATACTAGTCTTTTCATGAATTATCGTTGCTATGTATAGATGTTGATTATCATATGGTTTTTAATTTAATCATGCTCTATTATAAATGTTGGAAGCTGAAGAGAGGTCTTTGTTACTTTAAAGTTACTCCAGACAATCTGGTTTGAGCATACAATTCTAAACTGAAAACTTGTGAAGCCGTGCTACCGTTTGTAGTTCTGTGTACAGTATATACGATACTTGAAGGTGTATGTGTGCTGACAATAACGATATAAAGAACACAGAAGGTTATTGGTGATTCAAAGGGATAAGATAGCCAGACTAAGAGTTGAAACAATTGATTTGACTTGCAATTGTTTAGATTATTTTAAAAACACAATTTATTTCCAATGTTCCTTATACTTCTCAAATTACTTCATAACTTGACAAATGTTCATATAAATAAAATAATTCGATTGAAAATTAAGTAATGATGATTCACATATACTTCAATGTATTATGTTAACTAACGGAGATTAATTTAGTAAAAAAGATTATGATGGTAACATATCGAACAACTGAGCGAGTTCTATTACCTTCACCTCTGTATGGTAATATAGCTGCAGTAATACCAACCTGATAGTTAGTTTGAGAAATCTGGTTGGCGGCCTATGCTCCACACCAAGAGTAACAGGCTGCTAAGGATTTGCGAACTAAGACACCTCGATACCTGCTAACGAACGTATGACCAGTGACACAACAACAGGTGAGCTAAGCTATTTCATAGCTCCCCAGTCCATCTAACTAGAGGAAGAAGTCTAATGTCAGCAAGAAACGTTAATTCTGCAGGTAGCATGATGGACAGATTTACAACCACTTAACTCATACGTATATTTACAATTAGGGGAGTTTGTAGAGATAGTTAACTGTTTAATTCAATTTTGATAGCACGAATTGATCTGAATCAGACAACCATTGATCACCTGGAAGCAGTAACTCACCAATGGCATAGAGGAGGTCGCGCAATGTATCATGAATTGGCTGAATTGGAAATATCAACCGTTGGGAGCCGACTCAGTGGTCCAATGGTAAAGCGTTCGCGCGCGGAACCAGAAGGTCCTGGGTTCGATCCCCGATGGGGTCGTGGATGCGCACTGCTGACGAGTCCCATACTAGGACGAAACAGCTGTCCAGTGCTTCCAGGTGATCAATGGTTGTCTGATTCAGATCAATTCGTGCTATCAAAATTGAATTAAACAGTTAACTATCTCTACAAACTCCCCTAATTGTAATTAACATGAGCTCACTAGTGACTAGCTCCTTGAGGCAATTCCTGGAGTTCTAGTGTGAAGACGTGACCAGTAGAGTTCAACCGTGTCGGGTGTGAGGCAGTAACTCACCAATGGCATAGAGAGGTCGCGCAATGTATCACGAATTGGCTGAATTGGAAATATCAACCGTTGGGAGCCGACTCAGTGGTCCAATGGTAAAGCGTTCGCGCGCGGACCAGAAGGTCCTGGGTTCGATCCCCGATGGGGTCGTGGATGCGCACTGCTGACGAGTCCCATACTAGGACGAAACAGCTGTCCAGTGCTTCCAGTTGATCAATGGTTGTCTGTTTCACATCAAATCGCGATATCAAAATTGAATTAAACAGTTAACTATCTCTACAAACTCCCCTAATTGTAATTAACATGAGCTCACTAGTGACTAGCTCCTTGAGGCAATTCCTGGAGTTCTAGTGTGAAGACGTGACCAGTAGAGTTCAACCGTGTCGGGTGTGAGGCAGTAACTCACCAATGGCATAGAGGAGGTCGCGCAATGTATCACGAATTGGCTGAATTGGAAATATCAACCGTTGGGAGCCGACTCAGTGGTCCAATGGTAAAGCGTTCGCGCGCGGAACCAGAAGGTCCTGGGTTCGATCCCCGATGGGGTCGTGGATGCGCACTGCTGACGAGTCCCATACTAGGACGAAACAGCTGTCCAGTGCTTCCAGTTGATCAATGGTTGTCTGTTTCACATCAAATCGCGATATCAAAATTGAATTAAACAGTTAACTATCTCTACAAACTCCCCTAATTGTAATTAACATGAGCTCACTAGTGACTAGCTCCTTGAGGCAATTCCTGGAGTTCTAGTGTGAAGACGTGACCAGTAGAGTTCAACCGTGTCGGGTGTGAGGCAGTAACTCACCAATGGCATAGAGGAGGTCGCGCAATGTATCACGAATTGGCTGAATTGGAAATATCAACCGTTGGGAGCCGACTCAGTGGTCCAATGGTAAAGCGTTCGCGCGCGGAACCAGAAGGTCCTGGGTTCGATCCCCGATGGGGTCGTGGATGCGCACTGCTGACGAGTCCCATACTAGGACGAAACAGCTGTCCAGTGCTTCCAGGTGATCAATGGTTGTCTGATTCAGATCAATTCGTGCTATCAAAATTGAATTAAACAGTTAACTATCTCTACAAACTCCCCTAATTGTAATTAACATGAGCTCACTAGTGACTAGCTCCTTGAGGCAATTCCTGGAGTTCTAGTGTGAAGACGTGACCAGTAGAGTTCAACCGTGTCGGGTGTGAGGCAGTAACTCACCAATGGCATAGAGGAGGTCGCGCAATGTATCACGAATTGGCTGAATTGGAAATATCAACCGTTGGGAGCCGACTCAGTGGTCCAATGGTAAAGCGTTCGCGCGCGGAACCAGAAGGTCCTGGGTTCGATCCCCGATGGGGTCGTGGATGCGCACTGCTGAGGAGTCCCATACTAGGACGAAACAGCTGTCCAGTGCTTCCAGTTGATCAATGGTTGTCTGTTTCACATCAAATCGCGATATCAAAATTGACAAATAATTAAAAGCTAAGTACAAACTATGTTATCTACGGTAATCAACCAAATGATTAATACTAGTCTTTTCATGAATTATCGTTGCTATGTATAGATGTTGATTATCATATGGTTTTTAATTTAATCATGCTCTATTATAAATGTTGGAAGCTGAAGAGAGGTCTTTGTTACTTTAAAGTTACTCCAGACAATCTGGTTTGAGCATACAATTCTAAACTGAAAACTTGTGAAGCCGTGCTACCGTTTGTAGTTCTGTGTACAGTATATACGATACTTGAAGGTGTATGTGTGCTGACAATAACGATATAAAGAACACAGAAGGTTATTGGTGATTCAAAGGGATAAGATAGCCAGACTAAGAGTTGAAACAATTGATTTGACTTGCAATTGTTTAGATTATTTTAAAAACACAATTTATTTCCAATGTTCCTTATACTTCTCAAATTACTTCATAACTTGACAAATGTTCATATAAATAAAATAATTCGATTGAAAATTAAGTAATGATGATTCACATATACTTCAATGTATTATGTTAACTAACGGAGATTAATTTAGTAAAAAAGATTATGATGGTAACATATCGAACAACTGAGCGAGTTCTATTACCTTCACCTCTGTATGGTAATATAGCTGCAGTAATACCAACCTGATAGTTAGTTTGAGAAATCTGGTTGGCGGCCTATGCTCCACACCAAGAGTAACAGGCTGCTAAGGATTTGCGAACTAAGACACCTCGATACCTGCTAACGAACGTATGACCAGTGACACAACAACAGGTGAGCTAAGCTATTTCATAGCTCCCCAGTCCATCTAACTAGAGGAAGAAGTCTAATGTCAGCAAGAAACGTTAATTCTGCAGGTAGCATGATGGACAGATTTACAACCACTTAACTCATACGTATATTTACAATTAGGGGAGTTTGTAGAGATAGTTAACTGTTTAATTCAATTTTGATAGCACGAATTGATCTGAATCAGACAACCATTGATCACCTGGAAGCAGTAACTCACCAATGGCATAGAGGAGGTCGCGCAATGTATCATGAATTGGCTGAATTGGAAATATCAACCGTTGGGAGCCGACTCAGTGGTCCAATGGTAAAGCGTTCGCGCGCGGAACCAGAAGGTCCTGGGTTCGATCCCGATGGGGTCGTGGATGCGCACTGCTGACGGACGAGTCCCATACTAGGACGAAACAGCTGTCCAGTGCTTCCAGGTGATCAATGGTTGTCTGATTCAGATCAGTTCGTGCTATCAAAATTGAATTAAACAGTTAACTATCTCTACAAACTCCCCTAATTGTAATTAACATGAGCTCACTAGTGACTAGCTCCTTGAGGCAATTCCTGGAGTTCTAGTGTGAAGACGTGACCAGTAGAGTTCAACCGTGTCGGGTGTGAGGCAGTAACTCACCAATGGCATAGAGGAGGTCGCGCAATGTATCACGAATTGGCTGAATTGGAAATATCAACCGTTGGGAGCCGACTCAGTGGTCCAATGGTAAAGCGTTCGCGCGCGGAACCAGAAGGTCCTGGGTTCGATCCCCGATGGGGTCGTGGATGCGCACTGCTGACGAGTCCCATACTAGGACGAAACAGCTGTCCAGTGCTTCCAGGTGATCAATGGTTGTCTGATTCAGATCAGTTCGTGCTATCAAAATTGAATCATACGTATATATACAAAATATTCGTATAGTCATAGTGATTATTCATCAAATCGAATTTATCAACATCTTTAATAATACAATTAAATGTTGTCAGGTATGATGTGGAGTATGACTCACATTAACTCACATAAATGTGATGACAGTTTACACTCAAGCTTAAAAAAAAATCAATACAACTTGATTAAATGACACAAATGTAATCTTAGGGATTTTGAATCTCTAATACAGACATTGGTGAAGATGATGACGAGTAAATAGTTTCCAAAACACTAATGTAATAAATAAAAATCCAAAAACATTCAATCAATCAATCAATGCCTGTTACTCCAAGTGGAGCATAGACCGCCCACCAGCATTCTCCAGCCAACTCTGTCCTGGGCTTTCCGTTCTAGCTCTTCCCAAGTGCTGTTCATTCTCTTCATGTCTGTTTCCAATTCCCGACGCAATGTGTTCTTGGGCCTTCCTCTGTTTCTGTGGCCTTTAGGATTCCAAGTCAGTGCTTGTCTTGTGACACAGTTTGATGGTTTCCTCAGTGTGTGTCCAATCCATCTCCAGCGTCTTTTCCTAATTTCTTCCTCAACTGGAAGTTGATTAGTTCTCTGCCACAACAGGTTGTTGTTGATGGTATCTGGCCAACAGATCCGAAGAATCCTACGCAGGCAGTTGTTTATAAATACTTGTAACTTCTGTAGGGTACTTTTTGTAGTTCTCCAAGTTTCAGCTCCATACAACAGGACTGTCTTCACATTTGTGTTGAAAATTTTGACTTTTATATTGACTGACAGTTGGTTTGAGTTCCAGATGTTTTTCAGCTGTAAAAATGCTGCCCGTGCCTTACCAATCCGCGCCTTCACATCCGAATCAGACCCTCCGTGTTTGTCGATGATGCTGCCCAAATATGTAAAGGTTTCAACGTCTTCCAGAATTTCTCCGTCAAGTGTAATTGGGTTAGAGTTTGTTGTTTTGTATCGGAGGATCTTGCTTTTCCCTTTATGTATGTTGAGGCCTACTGCTGCTGAGGCTGCTGCTATATTGTTGGTCTTCTTCTGCATTTGATGATGTGTGTGAGAAAGAAGAGCTAGGTCATCTGCAAAGTCCAAGTCATCTAGTTTCGTCGATGTTGTCCATTGTATTCCGAGAGTGCCTTCAGATGTTGCAGTCTTCATGATCCAGTCGATGACCAGTAGGAAGAGGAAGGGCGAGAGTAAGCAGCCTTGTCTAACACCGGTCTTCACTTCGAATGAATCTGTGAGCCCAAAAACATTACAAAACTCATAATAGGATACTACTGTTATTCTATTAGATACATTATTAGATACCTGTCTTTCCATTTGTCATGTAATCAGAACTATATGTTGAAGTAAAGAGGGAATAACACATATCACAACAGAGACAGGTCACTTGTATTCAAGAAAATCAATATTAAAAAAACTACAAATTCTTCAGTTTTCAAAAGAATGACAACAGAAGATTTATAAAGAACATACACGATTTAGTGTCAGTTCTACTCAGATAATAAAAATGAATACAAATTTGAATACATTCATTATGTCAATTACACTTTCATAATAAAACAAAGCATACTTTGCATTTGTAGCACTTTTTGTCAATCCACTATGCTGTAAATTTTCGACAGACTGAAAACGCTTTGATTTACGACCAAGTATTCCATCCATATCGCTTGCCATTGATTGACTAGTTGGTAATGCGTGCATAGAAGATAATAAAGCTTCACCTTCCGGTGTCTTCAAATATTGCACTCTACTCATACGCCTACCTTGACGTAAACTGTCACGACCACTAGCGGGTAAAGGTAACTCATCAAAATCTTCCCCATCTTCATATCGTAGACTAGCCTAAAAGTCAGCAATCATATAAAGCCACAATAAATTAACATAACGGAATGAATAAAAATAATTCTGGAAGATAAAGTAGATATTCCTGTCCCACTGAAAAAGAGTATTTAGCGTGTAAACTGTTCATATATTCTATTATTTATAATAAGTTGAAAGAAGGCTAAAGGAGCTAAACAAGGGTAATACTGATTTGTAGCCATTAAACATATGTTTGGGCTATGTTGATAGGTGTACACTACCTAGTTGCAGTTTGTGAGATAAACATGATCAGTGATTGTAGACGTTGGGTTATATAGACGACAGTTAGTTGAAAAGGGTTCAGGTGTATCACTTATAGATCGTTTTCTAGATCTTCAGTCCAAGCATTCTTTCATACACACATTTTTATGTCTTTTTCACGAACCACATTTTCAGCCTTAAGTTTTTATAATTGATATTATTACAACATTGCTTCAACTACATTCTCTCTGTTAAATTCATCTAGTCATGCAAATGTGGTATGTGTGCTTAGGTGGACTCATATTCGTCCCAGGATCAGTGTTATTTATAGTTGACTGACATGTTAGTTGGATCCCATCAATTTCTAAGCAATACGATCAAGAACATAAACAGTCGATAGCACTAATCATGACTAAACAGCTTATGAGACAATAGACTAATCGGTTTCGTTACCAAGTGGCCTTTAATTTTTAACAATTGACTTATAAGTAAGTCACAGTCATACTAAATTGTTTGGATAGTTTGCGAAATAACTGCCTCGACCTATCTTATTTAAAGAAGTGAATGCGATATCAAGGAACTTGAGCCAGTGACTGTATTGCTATTTAATGAACAGAATCTCATCACCAATATGAACTAAAGAAACGTGTTGGCTGCTACCAAGTTATCGAGCAATCTAAATAATTTACCTCGACATGAAAAACGTTTTTACCACGAATGGGTAACTGGTAATGCCTTTGACTATGACAACAGGTGAGGTAAGTTTGAAACACCTAAACAAAATCAGATTCCTAAAGTACACTTAACTGGAAACTAAACGATGGGCATGAAACCCAAATTTAGGGATTTCGAATTATATTCCCTCCAATTGACAATATCCCATTTTCTAGTGGACTACTTATTCTGTATCATATCTAGTGAACAATCACGACACCTTAGTCACATATTGGGTTACGAAAAATAAGGATATGAAATAAATAAATAAACACATTAAACATAATCTAGTTGTACTTAATCAGATTTAAGCATCTTGTGGCATGTGTATTAAAAAAATTATTTGAAACCCTTTATTAGGGCATATCAGAACAGACAGATTTCGCTTCCAGTTTATTTAACTGTACAACTTTTAACTGAATTTGATGAAACAAATATTTTGATAGAGATATTACAGCCGTTCTCAAACGACAGTAAATGATATTCTATACCTTTATAACATGGCTAGAAAGGTTCAAATTCATATTAATCGATAACCGAATAGATTAATGAAACTAAATGAATCAACAAATTAATGCGTTCCATTTAATTTCCGATAACTGAAATGGGTATACAACAAAACTTTATATGAAGGTGTCTTAAATTTACGTCAACGTGGGCTTATAACTTAGGAAAACTGATATAACGATCTGATCTTGTCTGGCTAAAAGCTACGGTTGATTTGAGTCTGGAAATCTTGGTTTATGATCTTCTATCGATAAATTGCAATAATTAAGAATGTAAATAGGCAACAGCAGGCCTCAAGTGTTAACACAATAATAGGAAGACAAGAAAATGCAAACAAAATCAACAGAAATATTTGAAAAAGTTGTTCTTACTTCATACAAATTTAATTGTTCAGCTAGTTCTGGATCACAGTTTTTCTTTGCTAAATGACACTGAACAATTTTCTGCATTCCCATCTCTTCTAAACAATCTGTGACATCATAAAATGTATCCTGATCCGGTATTGAATTCAATGTTTTATTTAACAAAGTCATTGCATATATCAATAATTCTGAATCACTGGCTTCATTATTTAATATATTGATTAAGTACGACCATGGTCGACCAGAAGTAGCTGAAATTTTAAACAAATAGAGTTTTTTTTAGGAAAATAGATTTGCAAGTTATGTGATCCGGTGATATATATATATATATATATATATATAGGCAGGAGTCCTTGAACTTTGATATCGGGCAACTTAGTGTACATCAACAAGGTGCAACTATAATTTTGACTTAGCTGGTGCATCCTATAGGAATCTGATTTGCATTACCAATCACAGGCATAAACACAACTATGTGTACATAATACATGAAGTCAGACTGACAGTAGAATAAAAATATGCATCACCAAACCAGAGGCGGTGGCGATGACGCAAATTGTAATTATTAAGGCACCAGGTATGGCAAAACTACAGCTGAACTAACTCATATACTGTTTAAAATACTTTATGTGTGCCCTATGTTAAATCCGAGGCTTTTAAATAAAGGCTTTTGTTGTGTAGTATACTGATAAGTTTATCAAATACACTAGGTTGACAGTGTCTGAAATAAGGTTCAAATGGATTATAATTATGTCGAGGTTACTGAAAATGTTGGTTAACCAAAGCTATATCACGATAAGGAAACTATATCATGGCACCACCTATGGTTAGTCCCCTTTCAATACTAGCAATTACTTAATAATTAACAGCTAATAATCCATATTCAACTTATTCACATCCCCTTTTTAATTGAGTTGTTGCTTGGTCTAGTTTAAACTAACAATGGATATCTGTTAGGTTATCAAGTAGTTTAAACATTATTTGAAATCATATATTCGAACTGAGATAGTTTATGGAGATTGGTATTTTTAGTTGATTGAATTCGTTACAGATTGGTGTTGATAGGGTACCAGTGAAAATCAGGGAACTCTGGACAGCCGTTTCATCCTAGTATGAGACCCCTAAGCAGTGCACATCATAGATTCCGCCCCCGGGGGGGGACTCAGGTTAGTCGTAACTGGTGGAGTTCAAACTTGTCGGCAGTGAGGCAGTTATCATCAATGACAATATATGATTGTCGCGCTATATATCACAAATTGATGGAAGTAGGAATTCTACCATTGGATACCCGTCTAGCGGTACAGATGGTTAGGTGTTTGCCTAGCTGAAGCCCCTGTGGCGGAATCTATTGTGCGCACTTCTGAGGAGTCCCATACTACAACGACACAGTTGTCAATTGCTCCTTGGTTTCCAATGATACCCTACCAATATCCATGTGATGAATTCAGTCATATATTCATCACTCATTACATTCAAACAGTTTAAGGGTACGCTGGATAATCAAAGCTGTTTAAACTCCAGGTTTTAAAGGTTCTTAATTATCTTATAGACGTTAATACTTATTACTATTTACATTACACTCAACAGTATTACATCATAAGATTTCACAGGAACAATATCACTTTGCAGATGAATCTCATTATGATGAAACATTTCAGAATCAATCATCAATAATTAACTTTAAAAATTCAATTATACTAATTAGTGCGTGACTCAAACTAAAACTTTTCTCTTTTTCTAATTGATCACCTATAAAATAAATATTTAATGATCAATAATTGATGAAAAATTTGAAATTAAAATACTTTGTACTTGTAAACACACACACACACATACATACAAGCATAGAGATTATGAGTGCAGTTGAATGCATACACAAACAACAACAAAAAAATACAATGGTGTATTGCACATTACGCATAAATGAAATCGATTAGTATAGTTAGTTTTATTTAACAGTAATGACATTGTTGCTATGTATGATTAATGTTTCTTAATTGACAATATGAAATGTAAATAATAAACATAAGAATATTAAAATATAATGAATGTAGGTATTCTATATAAGAGTTCAAATTGTCATTAAATTATGAAAGGAATGCTTAGTATGTATGCAATACTAAATTCATAATGCATTCATTAATGACGACAAAAGAAGAAAATGTAAATAAACTAACAAATAGTATATGAGACATTATGAGTAAAATAAGTGTTGTAATGATTAAACAACTCAGTTTTTCATTTGTTTAAAAATTCCCATGCTTATCAAAAACAAAGACGTTTGAACGAAGAATATTCTTTTCGATAAATACTCATCAGGTTCTACATTTATTAGTTCAAAATTATCAGTGACGTCGCCATCAGACGTCACCATCCCAATAGACGCGCTTAAACAATTATTACTGAAGTGTACAATGTACATTTCATGTTCAACAACGACATATATAGACAAGTGGATGGAGTAGCAATGGGCTCTCCACTGGGTCCGCAAAAATACAACTGGTATTTTCTACCCGCCCTATGGTGATACCGAAAATAAAGGATAAATTACCTAAGCTTGCCACTTCATTTTGTATCTATCAATTCAACTGCTCCTGTGGAGCAAGTTACATTGGCAGATGCTCAAGGAATTTACTCCTCCGTGCCCGAGAGCACCTTCCAGTTTGGTTAACCAAAGGAGTTGTCAGAAATATCAACAGCTTAATACTAGCTCACCTAATCGAAACAGGTCATACGGCGAGCATAGATCAGTCATTTAAAATAGTATTCTGTGTCAACAGCTATCTGCTAAGATCGGTTAGACTC
Organism: Schistosoma mekongi; assembly: GCA_034768735.1. NCBI lineage: Eukaryota > Metazoa > Platyhelminthes > Trematoda > Strigeidida > Schistosomatidae > Schistosoma > Schistosoma mekongi. Next base: position 73,696,733 of record CM068305.1, on the reverse strand, counting down.
AAAGTCCTTAAAACGGCAGAAGCGATAGCTATACGGATCAAGAGGCCAGAACTATGCATACAGAAGAAGTACGTTCAACCCCTTTCTCCTGCCATGGCCGACGCAAGATCCATTAAACCATTCTCCAATTTAAACATACGACGATTTAAATTTAATAATGCATATGTATCTTTCCTTCTTTATATGTGTATTTGTATAGTTTAGGTCTACTCTGTCCAAATACTACTCTCTTTGTTCACATATATGCATATTTATTATTATTATTATTAATGTTATTATTGTTATTTATCAAGGTACACAGAATGAATTTAAATATCACTTAATCTTCTTTCCTAATTTTATTGACTTTACAACATCTTAAGACCGATCAAATGAACTGATTATAATTTTTTCTATTATTGTTATTGCTACTATTTGACGAATTTTGATTATCACTTACTCCATTTTGTAATCTCTTACCTATACGGTTACATTTTAAGTAGGATTCAGCCATTGTCTAATCATATTTTGCCACCACCCCATCTCCTATGTCACCCATACACAAAGATACCTATATATATTGGATTAATAATCCTGTTGTTTATTCCAATTGTCGTTTACGTTTCACGAGTTTACATGATGATGATGATGATGATTTCAACATTAACATTCGTATTTTAGAAATAACCAGAAGAGACAAAATTAATATCCAAATTATCCTTTATATTTAAATGATGTTATATCTGCCTCAGAACTGGCTATTTTTGTCATTGATAATTTTGAACTAATAAATGTAGAACCTGCTGATGAGCAATTATCGAAAACAATATTCTTCGTTCAAACTCAGTTTTTATTTAGTAGGTTGATGGTTTAGTTGTATCAAAGTTATATTATATGAGTCATGATGGAGTGGATAAATCTGTAATTGATCAATGTATGACGTAATCGATTCATTAGTGATCACAATGGAAATTCTCATTTAATGAATACACTAATTTTGACAACACGTTATTGGTGGATACATAAACAGAATTATTACATTCTATTACACAGTCAGTACTGAAAAACATAGAACCTGGCATGTATGTACAAACATCCAAGTTGCAATATCACAGCACATATCACAGCACGATGTGATCTAATTTGCAAGAATAACATGCCAATAGAATACACAGAGGAGAATAAAGGAAAATTGTATGGGAAAGAATAATTGGACTTAAGAACAAGACGACGATAAAAAGTGAATACGGTTGAACTACTGCAATTGGTTCTGAGAAATGTGACTCAGTGTCTCTAGCCACTGAACGCGATTATCACACTGATCTTAAACAGACAGTTTGCGTTTACCAGCATGGTTTAGACAAATGACCTCATGTTACATTTTGCTTTGGTCTCCCCTAGCATTCTTCCATCCGACATCTACGTCAGGCAACATTACAATCACATTCAATGATTTGCCATATTGCTTACTCAGTTATTCTACGATATACGAGTGGTACTTCAAGGACTTATAAGATCAAAGACCTGAAGTCTAAGAATAACTTCTAATTTCATAGTCCATGTTTCGCATTCATATGTTAAAACAGAACAATACTAAGTAATTTACGATATTTTGAATTATTACAATAAATTTGACTAAAATGTTCATATGGTATCACAGTGGTGAAATATTTTGTCTGTACTGATCCATACTAGTTGATCAAACGATGTGAAGCAGTGTTAACTACCAAGGTGTTTCAGATCCACGATATTAATTAATGAGCACCATCAGTTTGTAAACAAGCTTAAAAAAACAGATCCACTACGGTTCTTTGTACCAGTGTGGAAGTACCACAGGAATGATTGGGTTGTTAAGAGCTTGAATAGTATCTAGCTTTTCTGGGAATCAGTGTGAAGTCATCTTCTTGAGTGGTATATTTATAGATGGAAATTATTATGAACAATCTTACTAAGAGTTAATATTTGGGCCTAAAAATCAAATGATTTTGTTTATACTTTATAATTCAGAGTTCTGTAGATTGTTCACTGTATTTTTACACTCAACTAATGTATTCATACTCAACGTTTTTTCCAAACTAAAACATTTAGCTATACATGTTTTCGTTACATTTTAGGATTCTGGTTAATAATTGAATCTATTTTTATTTAGGTTGGGGGGGGGTAACTTAAATTTTGGTGCTTATATTCACACTGAGATTCGAAACTGGTACCGAATTGATACTTATTTTGGTGTTAGGTAAAAGTACCGTGATTTAATAAGTAAGCTATCTTTATTGATTATAATCTCATGATTTAGTTAGTGAATAATTTGTGTCAAGTGACAGTTTTTTAGTTCAGTATACAGCATATTTTTATATCCCACACGTTGTGATTATTACTGCTTTTGATATCTGACATGTTACTAAGTAACTCAAATATGATTAAAATTCGTTGGAACTAGAATACAGGCATTCTCGATTCATTACATTCAAGTGGCTTAACAACATGTTGATTAACCTAAGTTGATTCTTGCTCAAAAAAAAATTCATTGCATGAATTCAGTGTGAAGTGTTCCATTTAAATCTAGTATCTGTGATAAGCGTTGACTATTAATCAGTGTAAATAAAAACTTTGTGTCGCCTGTGTTAATAATTTTACAAACATCAACGCCTCCTGACACTATTTATCATTATTTGTAGTACTAATGGAATGATGCATAGTTTAGTACATGATTAACACTTTTCTCGTAATAAACTCATTTAAAAAAACATGATAAATGTTTATCATTCAAACACAAGGAAATCAGATGAACAACTGAAAGTATCAACTAATATCAACAGTGTCATCGGTCCTACTTTCTTACTGTTTTAATTACATAAAACAATGTCTACATATTTTTGCGACTAAATGAATAATTCTGTAGTCAATCGAGAAATGTATCATGTAAACATAAAGTAGCTAACAGATCAGATTAAGTTGATGAGGGACTGATTAAATTATGTATCGATATTTTGAACTGGTGGTCAGTATAGTAAAGTATCCTCTACCACTCCCATGTGGACTGGGATGATTCTAAGGGATAATTTACCCAGTTATTTATTCATCGATTTTACAAATCAACACATTTAAAAAAATAGTTAAACCACCAAGCTGAAGTGTCTGCACTATTTCGCCTGTATATTTTAATTAATTGAAGTCCTCTGGGTTGAATGAAGAATTAGTTGTGTAACCTTAAGACTTATACCGGAACTTAATAACCTTTTAACTTATTAAAAGAATTTTAGTTATTCACTAAAAAAATGGTGAGTTTCGTATATCATTTTCATATTACTCATGTTATGTTGCATGTAAACGAGGTAAAAGCCCAACGCAAATTCATTTACCAGGTTCCAAACTATGAAGTTAGCTACTCGCCCGATACCAAATCTGAGAGCTAGTAATACTATCCGGTTACTTAAAGTGAGTGGAACAGGGTCTGATTACATAATTTGAAGGCTAAAAGTGGAATATCATAACAATTGAACCATTACTGCATTGAAGTAGAGTCCAATAAGATACATGTATAAGCATACATTAAACCACTTAACAGACTATTTAACATACCATCCTTGAACGTATCCAGTAAAGATTATCAAGTGTACAAAACATAGATACCACTGATTTTCGCACTGTAGGATTAGGCAAATATAAAAAGTCTGTTTGGACGTGTTTTAGCTTGAAAAAGTGTAAAAGTCGCAAATTAATTTTGTATTCTACTTCTTTTTACATCACAGATCACAGTGAAATAATTTAAGCTGATTGGAATAAACCGTTCAGTTTCATTTGGAATATTTAAGCATAAGTTCATCAAGCAGATAGACAATTATAGACTAGTCATTAGTTGATTTAACCAGGTGACTTTTAATAGAGGTTACATGCAAGGCTATTTATGTTCACTGAGAGAGTTCTCCGTTATTTCTCTGTTCATTTAATAGATGAGTGCTGCATATTACAACATAATTTTCACAAAAGATTTTATTGCAATTCATAACTTTATACTACAAACATGTTAGTACAGAACAACCAAGATGAAAAACATATGTTATTTGAAATTGGGAGGTTGTGGAGACTGTCGATTGTCAACTTGATATCACAAATTAGTCTGAGTAAGACAACCATTGACCACCAGGAAGCATTAAACAGCTGTTTTGTTCCAGTATGGAACTCAGCAGTGCGCATCCATGACTTCATCATAGATCGAACCAAGGACCTTCTGGCTCCACAGTGAACGCATACAGCTGACCAGTACTTTCTGGTGGTCAACAGTTGTCTAACTCAAACCAATTCGAGAAACCAAAGACACCATTAATGAAATACCATATACCAGGTCACCATAATAATATGCCCTAAAATCTTCTGTTTATTGCATCTACTTCCAATGACATAATGGATTATTAACGTAAAATATGGGACGACAGTACGTACATTATTGATGATAATGGATGATGGTTAGGCAACTGACCGAGGTTGAAAATGAGGACTTGACGTTAGTGAAAAGGTAGCTCGCTTGTCATTTACCTTGTACATCATGATTCCTATCCTCGCAAGGTTGTGAAGATATACAGAAAGAAACCGCAGATTACGAAAATATAACCTTCAAGCACTGAGATATTTAACAGTTTTTTATAAGTTGATATCATTTTATGACAATCAATGACTTCAACTGGAGCAATGTTTATTTATTAAATAGTTGTATATTAAAACTGTTTGATTATACTTGTAGTTCAAAACCGAGTAATTAAGTACTAGTTGTTTTGACTTCCGAACCACACTTTAGTATAAACAACATATTCACTTCGAATGAATTTCTCATCTGAATAAACGAGATGATGAACATAAAAGTGGATTAAAATAAACAATTTGACTTACGAGTATTTGCATGATAAGCTTCTACAGATTTCACAAAAATCATAGCATTCATTTCAGCATAGTCAACGAATAATAATTGCAGCTTGAGTGCAGTCTTCATAACAAGTCGGAACTGAAAATGTGATTTGAAATATAAATAGATGTCATTATTTATTATCCAGAAATTTCATGCAATTCAGGTAAATTTAAGGAGTAAGTAGAGAAAATAAAATCAAGTAATAGACCGGAATTACGTAGTCTTAACCTAACAACAAAACGAAGAACGACACCAGTAGTCAGTGGTTTCATACATTGATGCCACATTTTGGTCTGACCACCCTCTTTTTTGTCAAGCTTACTGTCACACCAGCTAACAGCGTGTGTCAAGGTAAACAGTCACTGAGCATACGTAATACCTAACCTAATCAACAGATATTCTTGACTATATCAAAGGATTGTTCTATGATGTATGAACAATACTTTGGAGACACTAATAATCAAAACCCTGAACTCGATGAATATATTCAGCTTCTATGTTCCACAGTCATATAAAATATGGAGGAAACTGCTGTGAAGCATACTTGCCTCTTGGTTGACATACAAACACTAGTGATGCAGGTTGGTAAAAACTAGGCAAGCTTTCTGAATCCATAAGTTTATTCAAACTGATTAATATATGTACAATATTCCAGTGACTTTTACCCTGTAAAGACTGGAAGAGGGGAATCGGTAAGTGCATGATATAATTATCCGGATTTGAGGATGGAAGTTGTCAGTGGGCTGCATTCTCAATCGGAACATAAGACTTAGAATACTTAAAAAAAAACACAACGAAATGCATATCTTGGATTCTACACGTCATTTCAAGTTCCCATTATTGTTGATGCCACTCATTAACATTTTATAGTTTAACTTAATTCGACCTTTTGATAAAGAGTGTACCAATCCGGGCTAAGTGTATAATTGCGTCGATATATACTTATATGCCTGATGAAACTAATGAAAGGATCCTGAAGTGGTTTAACTAGTTTCTCTAGACAAATATTATTTTAGAATATTTCAGTCGTTTGACTTTCATTACAAACTTTCTAAACCGTAGAATATTTAACTTATGTTAAATTGAAATTGGATTTGTACTATTGCAGTCTTGATCAGAGAATTAAAAGATATCCTGCAAACCATACAACATAAATCCGAGCAAGTATGACATGTATGCAATAAAGTATGGAATCATTCAAAAAACATACATCAAAAAGGTATACTGTAATGTACAAAAGTAATAAAAAATTTCATCATCTAAAAATTTACCAACTTACTTTAGATGTAAGTAGAGAATATAACCACCGCAGAATATTTGGATGTTCAATAACTCCTGCCATTCCATCAACATAGAGCATAATTTGTCCCAAAGCTTAAAACATGTTACACATTGAAACAAAAGAACGGTGTCGTAAACATTTCATTCTAACATATATATCAATAAATGAAATAATAATACAATGTTCTTGTTAATAAAAATAAACTTATTTACGCGTATATTTAAATAATCCTCATGCGTAATTCTGCTGTTAGATTCTTGTACCAATCAAAAGCTTATATAGTTAGACATTCGATGTTTCCTTAAATGACATGCTACACAAAATAATATTTCACTAAAGGGAGTGATTATTGATACTTTCACTAAACAAGCTTGTTATATGCTCTACCAAAACTATGAGTCAGTCAGTTACAACGTAAAACTTGCTATATGCGTACATCAGTTCAAGTTATTATGCTCCAATTAGCAGATAGAGATTAAATTGTCGGATCAAATCCCAAGGTAGTGGAGGGAGTTTGCATTAATAGAGAGAGTTAGATTTAAAAAAAAACATAATTCAGTATAAGGAAGATTATGATAAGTTCAGAAACTTAGAATTTGGAAGAAGACAAGGAGTGGATGCACCTCCACCCATAAACCAATAAGTAAATAGTAAAACGAACTTAAGTGCTGGGTATAATAAACTTAGTGAGTACTGAAACGTTGAGACCGTAACATTATTGTAAGTGAATTTGAATCATTTTACAAAATTTATAGCAGGCAGACTTAACACGTAAATTAACTTTTCTTTGGAATAGGCTGAAGAAGAAGACTAGTAACAAATGATGTAGCTCATCAACCAAGAACAACTTTGTGTACTCACTGAGCCACACTGCTTGTGTGGGTAAAAGGAGAAGAAGAACTAAATAAGTGAAAAATGGTTCAATTCTGTGAACTAAAAACTGCAAAGTGGAAGCTTTGATCACCAGTCCAACATTTAGGTTAGTAAAAACTATGTTGAAAACAAGGCTGATTGATGATGAGTGAAAGTTGCTTGTATTTGTTTTCGAATACATAGGACCAACTGTATAAAATCAAGTCTTCAGCAGATAGGAACTTCTCATATTTTGAAACTATATTCAGCAATTTTCACAATATTCGTTAAGCAAGCCACAAAATAGAAATCATCGCTTGATCTCCTATCCCTTGACCGATGTAAAGAATGATGGAGACGTTGAAAAGCATGCATGACAAATTGCCAATATTTTAGCATTTTAGTTAATAACTGAAAGCATGATTTTAATAGTACCTAACATTTATACAATACTGGAGAAGTGGCAACGCGTCGTTATAAAATAAATGGGTTCTAGAATAAGGACGAACAGGTGATATCTCTTACACTAGGTTGGGTCTAATGCAAAGTAGGTAAGTCGAATACCTAATACACAAATATACCACTAAAATGCCAGTAGTATGAACAAATAATGAATTAACCATATTTTATATTACCTTCAATAACAATGAAAGTATATTTGGGATGTTTCTCTCCCTCTAAATGAAAAATGTTACCACAGAACTGGTACGTAATATCGCTAAGACTAACTATAGCAAGTGAAGCAGCTGAATGCGCTAACAACTTCACTTATCATGAAAATCTCATTAGTCTAGATGGTTCGGAGTCTGACGAAAACTTGGCATGAATTTAGAAATCTTGATTAGCTTTTGTTAATTCGGATTACATGTGAAGTAGGCAAAATATTCGTCAGTGAAAAAATGTACCTGTTAATTTGAACATGATGCTGGATGGCGTAGATGTAGGATGGAAGAAAGTGGGAACACAAAATAAAACGTAGTATCAGTTTATGAAATCACTGACTGCCGGTATATGCAGTCTACTTTGTTGGAGTTCGTGAGATAACCGTGATGAGTACATCGATGTATGGCACTACACGACTTAGAACTGGTGGTGGTGACGCCAATAATTCACTCTTTGTCTCCTTATAGATAATAAGTTCTATCATATTTTCAGGTATATCATTTCAATCATACTTCTTAAACTATATTCTCGTATTTGTTTATTAATCTGATCTCGTCGTGCCAACTGTGGTATGGTAACTTAAGCTAACGTACATTTTACTAAACTTTACGTTGTTTATGACTTCACTTACTGACTGTGTCATCTTTTTTGCTTCTTAAATTCGCTTACACAACGAAATGCATAATTGTATAAAATTGTATCAAATTATTGTTGCTCATAAGACTGCTTTCAATTTATGAGTGAGATTACCATTTTTGTCTAATTACCTTCTATGCTGACACTTGAAAAAGCATAAAACTTTGAACAAGATTGATTTATATTAAAAGTTAATATTTATGATGTGAAACTGTTTAAAATTAAAATGTGATGAAAATCGAAAAAGGGAAATATTTCTAAACTCCGAATAGTGCCAACAACTAGTTAACTTCAGATTAATGTTACAGTTTACAAATTACACATCATCACGCAACTATTCAACAATCGTAATAAAGCTGAAAAATATAGGAAGTTATGTAATCTATAACGTACTCATTTTGTGGTTAATTATTGGGTATAATTTGCAACCGTTGGTTAGCGTGTTCGAGACCGGCTTAATATACACTGTATGGGTAATTTCAACTTAAGTACAGATGAAAATTTTAGTAAATGGGTTGTTTGTTTTGTTCATGGGAATCGGTGTTTATCACTAAGAATTCAAAAAGTATCCAAACCGATTACTTTAAAGTTCTTAGATTTCGAAGAATGTTTTGTTTATTCTGATCAAAAAGTTAGAACAACGTTAAACTTTCTTTGTCTATTTAACCGATAACAACATACAGAACTTCATGATTGTCATTTTGAAATAATTCACAATGCTTTCAATTTATACTAAGCTAGATTAATGTGATATTTTCGTTTACTTTTTCAATTCATCTAGTGAGTATGTGATGCATGCTATAGTGTAATTTCTTTCAAGAGCTCGTAAATTTCTGCTGTGAATATGTTACTATAGAACAATTCAATATAAATACATTAAAAGTTATAGAACAAAGTGAACTGTTTAAATGAAAATTACACTAATATATATTGCTCACCAACTAAATTAATAGAAAAATAATCAAAACTCCTGGATACAACACACTTAGTGAACATTAAAAACGTGTGATTGATAGTGTAAACAAAGTGTACTTTAATTTCAACAACACTTTTTTCTCCTTAAATCTAGATAACTTACCTCTAAGTATATAATTTTGTATATTTTGATCTGATCTAGAGCCAACATTTACTAAACAATCCAAACCGGAATGTGTAACAAATTCATGTACAAGATCTTTGTCATCCTAATGAAAAGAGTGGGAAAAAAATCAAAATGAAAAGAAAGTAATTCACAAGATATCAGTTAAAAGATAAATTATTGACTGAATTGATTTAAAACCTTGGCCCTGAAGCTATAAATTCATTTGATCATAGAGAAACGAATTACGCTGATCAGTAATATGATCTACTATTGATAAAATATTAACCAGACAACTCTGTAGTAATCCTACATAGAGGACTCTAACTGGATTACAATCTTTTCAATGATACTAAGATATCGACTGGTTAGTAAAAGAAAATCTGTAGAGTGGACAGTTCAGCCTACTAACCCATTACAAGTATATAACTCATTCTTGAGGGAAGATATTTAATCTCAGAGTACCTTGGTTGATGCATGAGTGACTGACTGAAATCCAACAATAGGAGAATCAACGAAAGTTTTGTACCCAGTCACGTTCGTTCACATAATAAAATGGTAAATGGTCTTAATGAACATGATAAACTATAATGAAAGCATGTTTTGAAGATAAACCTTGTGTAGTCATGATAATATAAATTAACATTTTCTAATTTATAAAGGTTCGAATCTACACGTCATAAATGTTAAAATCTACAAATTGATCAGTTACTACTGTTGTACATCACATTTGGATTGCGTCACTGGTTTTACAAGTTGAATACACATGCACTGAAAGATGTGACATATAGATGATAGAAAACATATCTAGATCAAAAAGATGATTCTTGTTATATTGCGTTCTCTGAATTGAATCATCTAACTGCGAGTATTCCTCGTGATTCTAGACGATTTCATCAGACAAAACTTCTAATATAAGCTATACGTATGTGCCAATTAAGTCGTCTCGGATGACGACGAAAGTTCCGTAATTAACCCATACAACTTGGAGAAAGCAATAGAACCTAAAGATGCAACTATTCAGAGTCAATGGTTCAATAAACAAATCAATATGAAAAGGATGTACTAGGTTAGGGATCCGGTGTGAACATTAACACCGCTATAATAAGTAGGTTCATCCGATGAATCCTAGACGGGACAAAATGAGAGTTATTATTTCCACTCTCTAGTTATAATTCAACTTCAATAAAACACTTGCTAAGTTTGAAACTTCTACATTATTTCAATTATTTTAAACTAAGCACAAAAATTATATATATATATATATATATATATATATATATATATATATATGTTACTATGTAATACGTAAGTTATGTATAATGACAATTACTATATAAGTAATTGTTCTTGGATTGATCATTAAGATAACTTTGTATTGACTCATGCTAAAAATAACTAGGTTCATTTATGTATTAAATACGCCTACCTACCACTTACCTGAAATATTTGTTTTAATGAAAAGAGTGAACGTTTCAGCTCTCGACCATTGGAATCTAATAATTTCTCTGAAAAAGGAAAACAAGAGTATAAATTGCGAAACTTCAGGGAATCCATGAGATGATTGATGGTACAATTAGCTAATCTATGAAACTCAACAGTACAGGATTCCTTAATGTTGTCATAAATAGTCAATTGACAAATTTCATCGTAGTTAAACACCACTACCACACCGATAAGGCAAAAAACAAGGTGGAACTTTGGTGTTACGTTAATATTGTTTGTTTTAATTACAAATTAGTAAACAAGTCCAAGTTTGTACAATGAACTTAAGATCCTTCAACATAACTTTAGAGATTAAACGAGAAATACTCGTAAATCCATGATTAGAATACAAACGTCAGCATTCACTAAACAATATACACTTGTAAACGAGTTCGCATTCAAGACATTATTTCCATCTTTTAGTTAATTAATCATAAATGCGGACACACGAAGGCATGCTGTAAACAATTATTTAGTGGTATAAATTCCCTCGTTTTAGATTTGTTTTAATCAATAAATTACGTTCGTAAATGGCATGTACTAACATGCTCATCATAAAATGTTGTTAATCTACCTCGAATTTAAACACCGAGAAACGTAGGAAGTACTACCACGGTGGTTCATATATCCTCCGTCCTTTCGAGAATAAAAGGTGATTACTATAGAATCCATATATTTACCAAAAATAAGTGACAAACATAAATATTTGAAGAGTGAGAAATGTATATATCTTAAATTTGACTATTCACTTGGACCACTAATTTAGGTGGAAAAAGTGATGAAAATCTATTTCTGAAAATAGTTTATGTTCAGATATCCGTGGTTCACTATCACTTTGTTTTAACTGACATTTTTAACTGACTGAATCGATGTTGCTTTGTGGAGACAAGCATTAAGTATAGTTGTTTATAATAGTCAAAGATTGACGTCGGTTGGGTACCAGTGAAAACCAGGCAGCTGCTTCACCCCAGTATGAGACTCTTCAGCAGTGTGCACTCTCGATTCTGCCTTCAGGCCTTACGGTGAACACTTAACCATTCTTACTGCTGGGCTCAAGGCCAGTGTTAGAATTCCCATTCTAATTGCAACATAGCGGGACGATTTGATTTTAAAAAATTGATGCATCCTTTATGCAAATTGCTAATTTTTAAATTTAGTCAGTTATAAGCACCGTTCTAAATAAAATAGGAAGTACTAACAAAGTAAACTGTCAAATCAGCTAACTTCAAGTCAAAATGAATTATTTCGTGAGTATAAATGCGGAAGTTTTATTCCACTATGCAATTAAATAGTTTTAATTACTTGAGATGAGCGTAATTAATACCTTACAACATGTAAGATAAACACTCAATCTGTTTTTGATGATCACCAACAACGAGTGTGGTTGTTTTATGACGTGTTTAATGTTTGTAATATAGAACGTTTCCTTGTTTACCTATTCAACAGATAACAATTCTATCAAAACATACTTTCTTTGTTTACAACGTTTTTATCCTAAGTGAAATCATAACTGTTCACACCATTCAATTTACAAATAAATGAAATGTAAATTGTTAAAAACGTTGCAATGTTTAAAATATTTACAAAACCAAGTTTAAATATTTTCGGAACATTATTATGTAGAAAGTAATTGACAAATTTTAGTTTCGTTATTTGTATTCGTCACAAATAAATGTTGGTTTGGCACCAGTAAAAAAACAGGGAGCATTGGATAGCTAATTCGCCCTAGTATGGAATCCTTAACTGTGAGCGCTATCAAATTTCACCAGGAAATCGGACTCAGGGCCCTCAGTGCAGTAAACGCTTTCTACATGCGTGACACGCCCTTATGAAAACTGCAAAGTCATTTAAGTACATAATTTCGTCAAACTAAGCGAATTTGGTTATATATTATCTTAATGATAGGATTGTAAGTGATTTAAAAACTCCCAGCTCAAATATGAGTTTTCGTGTAAACAGCTTTGGATCAAAATTAAGTCAACATGATAAACAATCAGTCATAAACGAAGTAGGACCTAGTACACTTGCATACGATCTCGAGTAGCCATACCTCATTAACATGACAAGTCAGAATCAGCAAAACCAAATCAGAATATAGCCCAACAAGAAGGAGTGCAAAGGTATGTATGAAGAGATAAAGGAACGGAATATGTAGGAAGAATAGTGACGGAAATAAAATCAGTTAATATTCTCAGAAAGGAAAATTACTCACTTTGATTGATGTTATAGTTAGTTTGGAAAAAATACTGTCATTAAATTGAAGAATAAGAACTTACCAATAATTGCCTTAACGCGAACAACAAGCTTTGTTCGAAGAACAACACTGTTCTCTCTGTGAATGAAAAAAAGATTGATAAATAGCGGGTTATTAGTATGTCTACAATAAAGTAGATAAAATGATATTTGTGTAGTCTAAATCAAATTATAATGTAAAGCTCCTCAAGATATCGTCGTTATGGCGTGTGCAAATGAGAGAGCATAATGAAAAGATTGAAATAAGAATTCTAATTAGTATTTCAACAGATTTTTAGTTACAAAGTAATTTCAAAAGTGTCTCCTCCTGAACATCATACGACAATAAAGTCAGCTTGTTAATATTTTAGGGAAATGACATCCAAAATAAAAGTCAATAAAGTTTCAATATGACAAAGGTATAGGAAGTCACACACAAGAGATATAGTGGATGAGTCACAGCTTCATTAGACTGGATAGATCAAAATATAGCTAAATGTTATAGTTTTCAAATATAAATATAATTTTACGGACTGGCTCAGATGACCATTACAAGCCGTGAGACACCGGACAGTTGTTTCGTCCGAACATAAGACCCAAAAGCAGTGCATACCAACATTGTCGCGGGAAGCAGGACTCGGATTTTTCAGTGATTTCTAAAACACTTAATAATTCTCAGAAAGGAAAATTACTCACTTTGATTGATGTTATAGTTAGTTTGGAAAAAATACTGTCATTAAATTGAAGAATAAGAACTTACCAATAATTGCCTTAACGCGAACAACAAGCTTTGTTCGAAGAACAACACTGTTCTCTCTGTGAATGAAAAAAAGATTGATAAATAGCGGGTTATTAGTATGTCTACAATAAAGTAGATAAAATGATATTTGTGTAGTCTAAATCAAATTATAATGTAAAGCTCCTCAAGATATCGTCGTTATGGCGTGTGCAAATGAGAGAGCATAATGAAAAGATTGAAATAAGAATTCTAATTAGTATTTCAACAGATTTTTAGTTACAAAGTAATTTCAAAAGTGTCTCCTCCTGAACATCATACGACAATAAAGTCAGCTTGTTAATATTTTAGGGAAATGACATCCAAAATAAAAGTCAATAAAGTTTCAATATGACAAAGGTATAGGAAGTCACACACAAGAGATATAGTGGATGAGTCACAGCTTCATTAGACTGGATAGATCAAAATATAGCTAAATGTTATAGTTTTCAAATATAAATATAATTTTACGGACTGGCTCAGATGACCATTACAAGCCGTGAGACACCGGACAGTTGTTTCGTCCGAACATAAGACCCAAAAGCAGTGCATACCAACATTGTCGCGGGAAGCAGGACTCGGATTTTTCAGTGATTTCTAAAACACTTAATAATTATAAGCTCACTAGTGATCAAAATCTGGAGGTAATCCGAGGGCACCAGGAAAAAGTCAGGACCAGTGGAGTTCAACCATACCAAGGCATGTAGTTACCTAACGTCGGTAATGGACACGGTCATGCAATGTATCGCAAACTAACTGAAGCTAGACATGTCACTTATTAGATGCCTATTAAGTGATATAAAGGGCAGGAGTTGGTTGCGATGCCTGAAGATCCTGGACTCAGGTTCTGATGAAGACAGTGAGCACTGCTGCGTTCCAAACGAGGGTAAAATAAGTATTTAGTACTTTCCGGCTTTCACTGATTGTTTAAGCCTAGTCAATTCTTGACATCATATTCACACTTAATATTCTCTACAGCACCTAGTCAATAAATCTTATCTAACCGTTTCTAAAGACTAAACATTAAAAGAACAGGTAAAAGCTTTGATACGATTATAGAAGATTTGTGCAGCCCCTAGTTTAGTAAGTTTAATCTTCGTAGTTATAGACGGAATTGATTATTGCTAACGACGATAGACAGGGAGCAAATACGAAATAAAACTTATTTTCTCAATTACTGTATACCATTCGTTATTAAATAAATAAACACTAACATCCACCTGTAATATAAATGAATAACTCTTAATGTTTATCACTAGTCTTGGTGAAAACTGATTTACGTTATCTAGAAATTCTAGAAAATCACAGCACAAGTGTAAGTATAATCGAGGATTCATGTGATTAAGCCAAACCTAGTATGTTTCAATGACAAAAGAGGAAAGTCAAAAAACACGGAAAGTATGGATGACAAAAAGATAGAATATGACTTGCATACTATAGGAATGGGACATTTATCTACATCAAGTACAATGAAATCTGCTAATCGTGTAAATGTACTAAGTGGAGTCGTGAAAGTTCAATTTACTAGAGGTACCAGAAAGACCCATTTTGACAAACTGCTTTGCATCGACAAACGAAGTAAGCGTTTCACCACCAGTTAACGTATTAACGTACTAGGTGATACTACATTGTACTAAAGGAAACGTAACGGTTGGATTGATAATGTTATTACTTGGTTCTTTGAGTTGTTTAATAAGAATTAGGACAGAACGATGATAGCAGGAATATACAAATACTACTAACTCCATTGCTGTTAAAATGTCCTTTCGGTAATTAGAAGTATTTACATACATTAAAGTAAATTTTAAAACTTTACTAGAAATCGATAAGAGTAACCGATTGTTTGTTATCTACCCATAAATTGCCATCCTTTGTTACGATAATGAGCTCCGTTTGAAATTACAGACATTAACAAAACCGAATCATTTCTACATATTCAGTCTTCAGTGATTGTTTGATAATTTAGTTAGTGTGTAAAATATCAACACTAAATCATTCAGAATTATCAATAACGCAACTTAACAAGTGAGACAGGAAGCATGAACCATAATAACCTCGTTGAATTTTATTAATATAAATGGGAGGTAAAAGACTTACTGATCAGCTGATATTTCTAAATCTTCCCATTGTTCCTGCAATGTAGAATCAAGATCAAGGTATGAACCGAATTCCGACTGGGCCTGCCCAAATTTATACAGCTGCAGTGTGCTATCCTCGAGCTAAAACATAAATATCTTCAAGTGAATAGGTATTACGCGATGTGGTGGGTGCAAAATTTTATGAATAGCTGGAAGTTGACTACTTAGAGGAAGTTCCATTAGAAACGTAAATGATATTGGTCTCATTGGTTCTAAAAGTGACAGAATGTTACACGAAAAAGGGTCTCTGTCATCTAAATAATAAACTTGACACATGAACGTGGCCATGCTTAGACCGTTTTCAACCCTTTGAAATCGTGCCTGACCGCTATGCGTCTAGATACATCGCGCACATAGCGCAGTAAAACAATTATTGAGGTCAAAGATTGTTCTTTTATAAGATCTTAGGAATTCCTCATTTTCGAAAAGCATAAGGTAGTGTCTAGAGTTTAAACCGTTATTTAAATATTTTCAGCACTGTTTCTACTGCCTCAGTAAAGAAATTGTTGAGTAACATATTTTTACCCATTTACCACGAAGTCATATATGTTTGCATCTAACAGACTACATAAATGTCTGACTCCTGTTTTACACAGATCAGATTTGCGCAGATTAATTGTACAAGTTGTGTTTGCAACGTGTCTCTCTCCGAAAAATAATAATAAGACATGTTCCAAGATCATTAAAGTAAACATAGTGAACATTACCCGACAGAGTAAAAGTGAAATCAGAACTTTAAATTCAAACTAAAAGAGTTTGCTATAACTGAACTATTACACTACATCCCATGGGCCTATTGGTTCATGTGTTTATTTCTCGCGAACCTCTAGAATCCATTACGCACTATGCCGCGAAACGTCAGAAATTTTAATTTCTACTCATTGGAATTTTACAAATATATATCATTATTACGTAGTCGTTTGCATCATGGCCTTGCAAAATTAAGAGGATGGCGAGTACCAAATTGTATCTGCTTTTTGAAGGACTCCAACCACTACCGTAAATTCTTTTAGGACATTTTATGCGTGATAAATTGTCAAGCTTCTAGAAAGTAGTATTAATGACTTTAGAATTTTAGTGAATTTTAGAGATAGTTCACGTACCATAAACTGTATGTAAATACTAGCTTCAGTGATTTTGAATAGATCTCCTAAACAGTTTTTTTAACCAATAGTGTCTTTTATGCTGTGCTATTGGAATTAGTGATAGTCTGTCTGTTCTGAATAACGGTACATTCATAAAAGTAGAGTAAGTACCTTCTCCTGACAACCCATCGGAATTCCACGCTCACGGAGAAACAATCACTCTCACACTATAACGCTATCAGATTTCTAATACGTTCACTAAATCGCCATGTGGATAGTAGTAGCTTGCGAAATTTTCAGGAACGTCTGAATGAATTATCGAGCCACTAATTTTCCATAATTTACTGATATCTTCATTATACACTTTTCACAAGGTAACTTTTGAGGTTAGAATTAAGTTCTGTCACTTCCATGTTTTGAAATACATAAGCTACTTGTTAGAATGATACCGCCAAGTACTTACATGGTTCTTAAAATATTTTTGTTGATACATCCTTTAAATTAAGCTTTCGACCATAGTAATATATTTCATCACGTATTTTTCTTGATAAACGTTTCGCGAGACTACGATTATAAAATTTACTGACATCATTTTATTACCAATGCACACTTGACCTCACAAATTGACCACAATTTAACCGAATAAAGAAGTTTTAAGGCCATGTGGTATATCTAGGTCTACTACACTTATCGTTCTCCAACTCAACTGGCCAAAGAACGTCAGGTTGTTTGAAGGCGGTGAAGAAAGAATGATTACGGTAATGAAGTACTTGTTAGCGTGCAACAGTGAAATTGTTGCCTCATGCATTTTCAGGTACTTATGATAAATGAAACTAAGTCTATAGCCAGCTACTAAGCGGCCTTGTATTAATCAGGAAGCTTGACACTGAAGATTAGAGGGGGCCAGGTTAATGAAGTCGTAAAACGGTGTAACTGGCATGTAATTTTATGTACGTTAGTAATTTTACTGCGACATTTATTAAGTGATAGAGATTAGATTGATAGTTAAGCTATCAAGCTAATCCTCATATAGTAAAGGGTTCTCATCGGTTACAATGTTTACTCACAATGTAAATTGCTTGACTACTCTATCCGGTAGTTCGTGCATCAAACCTGGTTGTCATGGTAAGCAAGTGAAAATGTTAAAAATATAATTCCTTTACGACAAAGTAGTATCTTTATACTTCATTTATAGACACTTCTAACTACAATACTTGAGTGTGTAAGTACTTTATTTAACGCCTTCTTTCACTACGAATAAATGCAATAGACATAACTTGTTTAAACTGGATGCACACATTTTATATATTTGCACCTGACGGCGTCATTCTAATATTTTCAAATTTTTGGCATACATAGTAAACGATTTTCAGATCTTGGGTGTTATATCTAACTTGCTGCTCAAAAATGCCACAAGGAAGATAAAAGAACTTCCTAGCTTTCTTCCTGACAAATATCATCAACAGAAAATTGGTGTTAATTGAATACCCTAACCATTCATTGGAATTAAAACAACTGTATGAAATATAACTTCATGTTGTTAGCTAAATCAGTTTAGTAGAATTATACCTGATCCATAGGTTAACTGCTAAGCCGAATTGATAAATTTGGGCATTTGACTCATGATTAGTTAGTTGGCTCTATACTAAAATGAACTTATTTTCCAAATGTACACAATGTCCAATTAGGTGAAAGTCGTTTTTGGTCGATATATAGTAAATGAAACACAAACAACAAACAGTCGGCACAAATAAATATTTTTCCTTATTTCATATATGTGATGTCTATTGGCAACAAAAATTTTAGGTATCACTAAAGGGAGATATACGCTTTATGTGTATATTCACAATAAGTAGCATTCATACTATCGATTAATTTTATATTATTGATGGAGAAATGTGTCATTCTAATGATTCACTGTCGGTGCATCTTCGAAATGTCACAATCACTGACCTTCATGCACATAGTAAAACACTGGTAAATAAAAAAATATTGAAACTCCATTAGAATATACATATTTTTCTTCTTGGAGGTTGTCTTTCATTTCCATGTTTTGTATGTATTTTTAATAGGCAAATAAATATGTACATTTATGATGTTTTTGTTAAAAGTCATGTAACTGACTGTGGAATATAGTGACGATACTTCTACACTAGCTAATAAGTCCTAAGCAGAAGGAAACTTAGATTTCAATGTAAAGCACATTATACTGTTACTAAAGACTTGTATTTACATGCACTATCGGGGTAATCTGCCCAGGACACACATAAACCAGCAGACACTAATCAATTACAGACAATAATATCAACAACGGAAAGATTAAAATCCTTACAAATAATCAGCTCACTAGTGACTAACTCCAGGATGTTCCTGAAGCCCAATTGACTGGCAAAATTCAGACATGTTGGCAATAAAACAGTTGTCACCTATGCTAGTCGAAAATCGTCGAGCTATATCACAAATTGGTGGATGTAGAATTCTACCATTAAATGCCGATCTAGTAAGACATAGGGTTAGGCGTCAGCTAACACGACTCCCCCCGAACAGAAACCTAGGGTGTGCACTGATGAACAGTCCCGTGTTGGAACGAGACAGCTGTTCAGTACTCATTACTTTGTCAGTGGTACCCTACTATCATCAATCTGTGACGAATTCAATCAGATAAACTTAATACCAATCTCCAAAATCAAGTAGTATCTGTAGGTTATTTTTAAGTGGTTAGGTTGGGTCAAGAAGTGGAAATTAAACTTCTAAATGGATTAACTCCTAAATGAAACTTTTAAAAGTCTGCGAAGTTAGCAGTACAAAAAAACGATTTGAATACCAAGTAAATGTGATTAAATATACATATAATGTAATTTTCATTTTGATTTATGAAACTATGTAGACGGTGATTAACTCAACTGAACGATAGAAATTAGTATGTCATAATTAAGTGTAACAACCAAATAGTGATATTATGGTTGAGGGTTATGTTCTCTAACCATTGGGCAACAAGCACTAGGTACTGACATATTTTTAATAATGTTATCTTTTGTGAGAATTCATTTTAATCTGATTTCATATTTTTATTTTAGTTAGATTGCTTAGGATGAATGTTTACAGTAATTGATCGCTGAGTAGGGGTCATTGTGATGTACCTAATCCATTATAGTGCTGACCGAATTCTATCAATCAAGTAGTAATATGGCCACAAACCTGAGTGATTCAACATCATGAGGATGTTGATATGATTGTTAAGATAGCTGAGTAGATGACTAGAGAACTAATCCTTCAGATAAATCTAGTTCATTCTTAATGGCAGGTGCCTCTTTCTGATGAGTGCTAATTGGCATAAAACCTAGGTCCATGGTTTACTCTTGATTTTTTTTAAACCACATTGTGATTCAAATAGATCACTAAGTTCAAACATTATACTAAATTAGTGACTTGTAATGACTTCAGTTCTGATAGCTTAATTTGTTGATAGTTTACAACAGAATTTTATCGAAAGCAATCAACTAATCCATTCATCTTAATAATAAGTTGTTATTAAATTAACGGAAAACAAAAATATCCTAGCGTTATATCAAATTTAAAAATTGAACTATTAAGTGGTAAAAATTAGATTTTTTTGCTAATTTCACACACTGTAAGTTTAGCACCAGTCGCTTAGATACACATATGTACCAGTCGAAACCACCATATAGCCTAATGAAATTATGAAGATAAATAACCATGCAGTAAGATTGGTAGTAGTGGACTTAAAATAGATAACCTATGGAGAATATAGTTTGTAAAGAAAGAATCAATTTACGGAAAATAAATTTCAAATAACTCTAAAACTTAAGATATTTGGGAAGACGTGGAGCGAATGCGTTGTTGCTACTGTGACTGTGATATATCACCTAATGTGCCCAACAGTTGATTATAGTTATCGACCAGGTCACAACTAGATCATCTGCATCTACCAACAGGGTTCTTACAATGGCTAATGACTCCATAGGCTGATGGAGCATTCGAACAAGATATCAGACACTAGACAACATTTTGTGCTATGAGGTTAAAGAAAAGTATTAGACTGAATAAAAATGAAGTCAAGACGTACCTTTTTAACATCAATTCCAGACTCGATCAGTAATTCATCCATAGTACGGTAGCCTCGAAAGTTTTTTTCTTCTGTGTCTGTAAACTTTCTGTCGTGATTTTTATTACGACAAACATTCAATAACATCGGTATGGTAATTTGTCGTTTATGACTTTTCATTAATAAATTTTGTATCTCAGTAGGCATTTTTTGAAAGGCCTCTTTAGCCTTCCATGATTTATATACAATTTTACACTGATCATCATCAGAGTCGCCACTCCCATCTTCATAGTAATCTCTTCGTTTGACGATATCGTTCAGTATATCCTTTGATGCTTTTCTGTATTGTTTTGATGAAACGCTGTCTTTTAATATGTCATCAATATCTGTATGCTTTGAAAAATAAGAAGCTGACATTGAAGAAAGTCGACGTTGATTCGATACACCATTCTCGTATACTGGTGGACTGTTAGCTGAAGATGTGAGTGTATCCTGACGTAGAGTAGCCTCTGAATCTCGAGAATAACGTACTACTTCAGATTTTCCGTTTGTTTGTCTATTTTGAGATCGTAGTTTCACAATATCACAATTATTGACTTTCGGTGACATGTCCCATAACTGTGAATTGCCCATTTCATCAGCATGTGGAGGATCGGCCTCTTGGAGAGAATTTCGCTGACGCCAGCTATTAACTTTCTGAATTGGATCCTGAGAAATAATGGACTCGAACTTTTTCGCTATTGGCAGTTTCTGTGTTGACTGACAATCTTTATTCTGCTGTGCGTGATAATCTGACTTGTAATTAGTTTCTTTTTCAGCTAGACTTGCAGCGATCTGTTTTCTCCGCTTAATTTCCTCCTCTAGTTCACGATTTTTTATTTCATCTTTTTCCCATTTTGCTTTACGTTCTAACTGACGTAGACGACGATTTTCACGTTCAATTTCTAGTTGAATTTGTTTTTTCCAATCTTCTTCAAGCGTCTTTTCACGTTCTAAACGTTTTTGTTCACTAGGTGTAATAGTATTAGTAGGTGGGGTTGGTGAACAAGGTGGTTGTGTTTGTGCACGTGATCTATTTAGATAATCGACACCGTAAACAGATTCTCTCCATCCGCCACGACCGGGTTTAGGACTTTGTAATTCTTCTTCATTACCTGACAATTGCCTTAAATATCGTCCTCCTATATTAATGCGACGAGGGCCACTGGATTTTTCTGGATTAGGAAGTGGAGACGTAACTTTAGTCGGAGGTAGAATTATATCATCACCAGTTTGTGTATAATTGTGTATATTAACTGGACGAGGCATTTTAACCTCTATTTTCTCTGTTTTTGTTGTTGAGATACTAGTCAATTTGTTTCTATATTGGGAAACGTCTTCAGTAGAGGTAGCTCTACTTGTAACAATAATATATTTTGTTAAATTACTACTATTTAACTCATCTATTTCATCTTCTTCTTTAACAATTGAAGATGATAAACTGCTAACTGATGGTCGATGATAGTTATTTGCCGATTTGGATAAATTATTATAATCTTTTACTGACTCGGAATCACGTGATGAAGATATGGATCCACTAGGGTAACGACCACTAGAAAAACTTGAGAAATTAGATGAATAATCTGTCCCACTGTTTGAAAGACGTCCGGAACCATAGGTGCAATCATTAGTATCATTTTTATTAGTTATGGAATTTACACGACTTTTTCGAGGATTATAAATATCTGATGCATAACTTGTGCCAAAATTTGGATAAGTTGTTCCCAGTGGTTTTTTTGAACTATAAGGGGCTGTTGGACTCGAAGAACTACTCCCGTAGTTTTTATTTGATAGATATCCATTTGAATAATTGGAAGTTAGCTGTAACCGAATAAAAATAATCAAACAGTGTTATCATTAAATAAGTGATCAGTATTTTATATCCAATATTTGGTTGTATAATATGGATTTCTAACGCAAGCTGTAAATCTGTTAAATACCTGAGTGCATAGAATAGGTATTTCATATCAATATACTACTTAATAATCTACTTATCAATGCTCATGTACAACTGTTCATTAAACCACGACTTGTGCACTTAATTCGACAGGTAACTCTAAACTTAAGTTTCGTGTATGTCAGCATTCATATACAGGATATCCAATGATGTATTTACCTAGTTCTTAGTGCTACTTGGATGTTGTAAATACCTCAGTGTTACAGGAAATTTCATATAAGACATGAATGACACAGAAATAATCTCCCAGACTGTGATGCTGGCAAAAAGAATGAATTGGAATTTTGTGCTAAGAATTATTTCAGCCAGTAGTGTTGGAACACCCTGGTGACTAGTCCCGACTAACATGATGCTTATCCACAGTAAGATTATTTCCCAAATGCTTCCAACCAAAATAAGGTGTGTAATATCGATCTATGTCGTCAAGTAATGCAAATATCTATAACATAATAAATTGTTTTCTTCAACGTAATAGAAGTGTTCTTGAATTAAAAAGTTTCAGTCTCAATTCTCAATAATAATAATTAGTACCTTAAATCAATAAAGTTAGATTTCAAGGAAAACTACCCTTAAACGATAAAATTTGTATACTCTGTGTCACACCATCCACCATAAGATTTTAAATAAAGTGGATATTTTAGGTCACAAATATCTAAATGCTTCACCTAGTTCGATAATGAGAATCGGCACATTTAGTTAGTTGAGGTTGAAAATGTGTATAATTAGGAACCAACCAAACGCCCCTAACGTAAAGTATTCGCCACCAAAATCATAAAGCCCTTGGATTCGTTCTCTAGGTGGTTATCATTGGTCACTGTCGAAGTGTCCTATTCCAAAATAAAACAACTGTTCAATGCTCACTGTTTTTCACTAGTACACCACTCCATATACACACACGAAACTGAAATCAACTCTGAACTAATATCACTTATAAACACGGTTATTATACATTGTTTTATCTAGCTCCTCAATACTACATATTGATTTTAAAAGTGATAAATTTAATACTGAGCCAATTCTAAAACTTTTGATAAAAATTATAATGTCCAATTGGCATGGTTATTTTTGTGAAGATTGGTTACTTCTTTGATTGAATATGTTACAGATTGATGTTGGTAAGGTACGATTGAAAACCAGGGAGCACTGGACAGTTGTTTCGTTCTAAAGTGGAACTTCTCAGCAGTACGCACCCCAGATTCCGCACCAGGGGCTTCGGGTTGACAGCGAACGCCTAACCATTTGCACCACTGGGTCGACATCAAGTGGTAGACTTCCCACTTCCATCAATTTGTGATATATATAGCGCGACGATCATCCATTATCATTGGTGATAACTGTCTCATTCCCGACAAGTCTGAACTCCACCAGTCACGACTTCTCACTAGAGCTTCAGGAATATCCTGGAGTTAGTCACTAATGAGCTCATCATTATGGTTCCACACTAGAACGAAATAGTTTTTCAGTGCTCTCTGGTTTTTAATGGTACCTTACTAACATCAGTCTGTAACATATTCTATTATAATGTCTGTAAAAAGACCTGAACTAGCTTGATGTATGTAAAAATGTAAATATTCATCTGTAAATACACTGTGGAACAGTATGAAATGTGGCATAACATAATTCGACACTAAATAAGTTGTGTATCATTCATAAATCCAAAATAATACTCTACTAAATACCTGATTCATATATAGTGTCATTTAATATACACAAACATTTCTTGAGTCGTTTCGATAAAATAAGACAACTTATTGATACTAGACTGGAATAGTTTGTTTATTACTACACATGAGTAATTTTCAGTCACTATCAATCATGATAGACGAATATATTGATAGCTTGTCCATTTTTCTTTACCTAATCTTAGCATATTTGGAAATCATAGGTTAAATAATAATCAGAGAAATAGTAAATGACGCTGAGGTAATTCCAAAAGGTTTTAGTGTTCAATAGTTATATTGTACCCAGCATCTTCAGTCAGTTTTCATTCCTCCGATGGGTTGGAGATGAATATTTACAGTATATTCACAACTTCATTTCAGATTTTTATCTTTATCTACTATATTTGTAATTTAAATGCAACATATCAAGCTGCACTACACTGACATATTCATAGAAACCAGTTGCCAGTATCTCTAACTAGATGAAGTGAATTTTTACTGTCAATTACACTTGTATAAAAATATAACTGAAAATTCTTAACTCAATACACGCAGTGAACATCAAAAAGAGTTGAGATAAAAATCGGTCTGAAAGTGTTATATATATATATATATATATATATATATATATATATATATATATATATATATATACCAATCAAATCAATCAATCAATCAATCAATGTCTGTTACCCCACGTGGAGCACAGGCTGCCGATTAGCACTCTCTAACCAACTCTGTCCTCAAATCTCCTTACCAGTCTTTCTCAAGCGCTGCTCATTCTTTTCATGTCTGCCTGTCATTCCTATTATAATGTGTTCTTTGGTCTTCCTCTATTCCTTTGGCCTTGAGAATTCCAAGTTAGTGTTTGTCTTGTGATACAGTTTGATGATTTCCTGAATGTGTGTCATATCCACCTCCAGTATCTTTTCTTAATTTCTTCCTCGGATAGCAGTTGAATTGCTCTCTGCTACAGAAGGTTGTTGCTGAAGGTATTTGGCCAACAGCTTCAAAGTATCTTATGCAGATAGTTGTTCATAAATACTTGTATCTTTTAGATGATGGTTTGAGCCCCAGTTGTTTTTCAGTTACGGAATTGCTTCCTTTGCTAATCTGCACCATTACATCTGCATCAGATCCCCTTGTTTACAAATAATGCTGCTGTCCAGCTACGTAAAGGTTTTGAAATCTTCCAGAACCTGTCTATCAAGTGTAATTAGGTTGGTGCTCGTTTTTCTGCATGTGAGGATCTTACATTTGTAGTTGTTATATAAGTTGGATTGTGACTGACAAGTGGAATCCAGGACGCGCGTTTCGTCTTATTTGGGACTCATCAGCTAGATGTACCTGCATCCGAATGTTGATGTTCACACTGGGATTCGAACTCAGTCCGTTTTGTGTCGAACACCACCGCGTTCACTGCTAGACTACTGAGTCCAGACAGTAGCAACAATGACTGACCAGCTTCAGTCTATAACAAATCAACGGGAATATACAAGTTTATCCTAATTTGTAGTTGTGTTTGTTGAGGTCTATTGCTGCAAAGGCTTCTGCTATACTATATCATGCTATATATATATATATATATATATATATATATATATATATATCCACAACTCATTATCACGAACGAAAGTTGACTGAAAGTGCTGGGAAAAATATATACTCGGTAAACATTGAAAATGTTGCGGAAAACTTCCAGCTTCTTCCTTACTCAGTAAGAAAAAGTGATGATTATTTTTATATATAGTTATACTTAATTACATTGGGGAATTCCTTTATGAAGACTAGTAAGTTCTTTATTTTTATAAACCTTACCCATTAAGCAATATTTTGTAGAAATCAATCAGACTATTTTACTACAAAAAATTAGAGACCGAGGTCATACGACTTAGTGAAGATGCTACTTTACCAGGGATTTAATAAAGAAAATATAGAAACTTTTCCAAAAATTAGCATGTAAAATAATATTAAAATGCTTATTAGATGAATACTTTCATCAAGTAGTATCTATTTCTAAATTATAAATATGTAAGTTTTTTCAGTTCATTCAAACAAAATATACTTATCATTGATGATTGAATAAAATACACCTAACGTTTTATATTTAAGTAATTCCAATACAATGATATTTAATTTGCATCGACACCTATCTTATATTAAAAGACCAATGATGATGTAGATTCATGATTATAGTACTCCTAGAGATCATACTATGGGTCACTTTGGTGTCCCCCTCCTTTGATAATGTAAATACTTCATTCACATTTTATTCCTACTATATTTTCTAATTATTTTATCGTCTTACTGGTTGTTCGCATCCAAATTATTTTACGATACCTACATATAAGTGTAATTTCCCCACTGGTTATGCAGGAAGCGTAGGTGGAACTAAGTTATATTTTGTGCATAGGATTTACACGTACACGTCTTATTCATAATTTGCACACGTACATGAAATTGACGCTAATGTAGGCATATACTAAAGTGCACAAAGTTAACAGTTTTATTACCCCGTATGATTAAATGTAGGCGTATACAAATGTAACTAACACTATTTATATCTGTGGTACAAAATGATTACCAATCAATAATCCATTGGTGATAGTTACTTTCACAATCTTGGGATTAGATGGTTTTAATCTTTTAATTAAAATGAAAATCAATGAAGTTATTTATAGTTATTTCTATAGGTCACATGTTTATGTAACTGTATTTGGCACAAATAAGTTTTATTTACTGTATAATCGTCTACTTACAGTATATACAATAATAGCAATCATATGAAAAGTAATTTCAAAAAAATGGGTATTGAACCAATTAGTGCAAAACAAGCCAATTTTTCGACTTTCCAATACTCTTAGCAATGTTGTGTTATAAAGGGACAAAGAATCAGAAATTACAACCTGAAAGTTATTGGGACTCTTGTCTCTAAGCGGTATCAGTCAATTATCTAGTAACTACGATACTCGTATTGCTTACGATGTAGGCTTTTCACAGATTTCTCATTGATTGTCGTATCTATCTTCCTTTCCGAGTTATTGTAATTTTAATACGAACCTACTATCCCGTTTTCTGTACGAAACTCCCCCCCCTTCCCCAATTAAGCCATCAGTGCATTTTGAATTTATTAATGGTTGATCCAAAGAGTGTTATATAAAAGTAATTGTTCACATTCAAAGAAGAACTTTGTTTTCTCTCCTATATCCTGTCTATCTCCGAGTCACATTTTTACTGATCCAATCGTAGTATAATCGTATAGATTACAAGATCAGATCCGATTGGTCCGTTTTAAATGCTAGGTAAGCGTTATGCTTATCTCGGCCATCTTGTATCTTGCCTTTATACCAGCAGACTCAAAAGTAATTTTGTGTCGGATTCACTGAACTAATTGATGTAATTATGATATCCTTTTTGTCGTTTTAGTAGACATAGCCAGTGCTAAATTCATGTAGCAGTAGATACTTTGATGAATCCGCAAGTATCAAACCGGTTTGTTCTGATGAAGCTGTCTTCTACTGGTTGTCTTCATTGGTTTATACTAACTTCATATATCATTCTGTTTCCGTTAGCAATTTACGGTTGACTTCTGACTATACAACTGATTAACCTTTCCAGTATGGTTTTTGTATTCTATGTGTATTGATTGTAAATTAATCTGAATGTTACTATCTTGGAAATTCCCAGGTCCTTATGGAATTCCATCCACGTGTAGTCAAATAAGTGTCTGTAGTCTCCTGTTTGGATCAATGTTATTCTTCACTAATGTTCGTGTGAAAGTAGGTAAAGTACAGAATGAGTATCCACCTTGTTCATTACAGTGAATTATCTTTTTTATACAAAGAGTTTAAGGTCGTAAAACTTATGAGACCAGTCATTTTATGACGTGATAATCAGAACGAACCATTTTATTACTTGTAGAATAAAGTATTCACTTCTATTTGAAGTGAGTATTGTGAAAATTGTCTACGGCAACAAATAAAACTTTACAAATAAACCATTGAAATTAGTTAGTTAGACATTACTGAAAACATTCAAAAGTTCACCATCATTGTAAATATAATTATGAGTAGAATATGTGAGAGTGAAAAACAGTAACCAGTTTTTAATGTTTATATAAACTAAAATGAACTGGAAATAATACAACCGATAGATTACAGCTTTCACTGTCAATATTTCACGTAATGTGTAGTCACATAGGTTAATGATAAATTTTGTACATTGACTGACAAAATTCAACCAACATGAAGGATTAGATATACATAACATCAGTAATTACTCATTAAATAATCAATCAACGCGTTATCCCACGTGGAGCATAGCTATCGACTAGCATTCTCCAACTAACTCTCTTCTGGGCTTTCATTTCCAGTTCTTTCCAAGTGCTGTTCAATTTTTTTATACCTGTTTTAATTCACAGAGTAATATGTTCCTTAATCATCCTCTTAATAATTTTCACTACGATTATTTAATGAGTTAACTAGTAAAACTAACTATTTAGTGAATAAAGTGTTATTCTGAATGTAATGAGATGGAAACGCCTCTCAATTCATGTTGTAATACTTTATCATCTACATAAATTTACGAACTAACAACTATGTCATTACACTAACTTTAGATCGAATGAAATACCTAGTTGATAAGAGATAACTAGACATCTAGAACAATTTCATTAGTTTAATTCTAACCTGAAAACAGTTTATTTTTTAAAGAAAAAAATCGTTTGTTTAAATTGAGTGATGTATAATGTCATGACGCAAGGAAAATTAGTCGGGTTTTTGAACGCCAATGAGGTGTGCCAAGTCGATAAATGCGAGACTGTCCTATGCCCACTCAGTCCCAAGCTGGAGATAGAAGAACCAACCAGACAGAACCAGAAACGGAATTGTATTGTATTTCAATCATTCCTTTATGTATACACAAAATCAGACCACACAGAGAACCAGTTAGGAATCTAATATTGATACAGAACAAAGGAAATATTGGCAACGTATGGGAACACCTTGTACACAACCAAGTAACTGTATTTCATAGTAACAAACAGTATACTAAGAGTAAATATACTAAACGAGATGATCGGGTAAGAGAAACGTAACAGTCATAGAAATGAAATGTTTACATTATCCACAGTTAGAATAATTGAAATGATGTTCTAAAACACAGTTCTCAAAGATAATCAATCTTCTTTGGGTGGCTGGCATATCATATAAATACTTTTTTAGTCTAATTGAAATCTTCTTTAATCTTTCTAATTTGTTCAACAGTTTACATTAGTTGACTACATCTTATTTATATAAGTTGGATTGTGACTGGCAAGTGGAATCCAGGACACGCGTTTCGTCTTATTTGGGACTCATCGGCTGAATGCAACTGCACCCCATCGTTGATGTTCACAGTGGGATTCCACTTGTCAGTTACAATCCACCTTATATAATACTTGTGAAAAATCCGCTATATCAAGACAATCCGTTCAGGATGCACATATAGCAACAATGACTGACCAGCTTCAGTCTATAACAAATCAATGGGAATATACAAGTTCATCCTAATACATTTTATTTATTTTTACAAGTCACTAAGTTAACTTCTGTTTAGTAATGAAGTTTTAACTAGTTTGTTTTAAGTATAGAAAAAAACAAATCAAAACACTGAATTACAGATGTTTAGCTTGTATTTTATATTATAAAGTTATTTTAAAAATGAAGTGTTTATTTATTATCATTATTGAGCAAGTAAATGTTCAATAGATTCACTTTACATTATACACTATTGGAAAGTATTCAATGATCCGTTGATTTCTATGTATTTCTTCATAATACTGGATATTGTTTTATTGCATAAACATATTGTAAACAGTTAGTTAACACATTGTATTGTTTAATTATTGTTCTAGTTTTATTATTATTATTATTATTTGAATGATAAACATTAATCTTTTATTCAATATTACAAACTGATTAAAGTTAGGAATGTCAATGATTGAATGGTAACTTAATGGTCTGATGGCTTAAAAATATTGGAATACATACCTAATAAGATTGTAAGAATATGGTCACTGTTTTGTTCTAGGTGATCACTTAGAAAATGGTTTTAGGATTAAACTTTTATTTGGGAATTAAAAAATTGATGGACACGGGAATTCTATCATTGGATGCTAACCCAGTCGTGCAGAGGGTTAAGCGTTCGCTGTCAGCCTGGATCCCTTGATGCAGAATCTGGGATGAGCACTACTGGGACTTTTTCACTAGAACGAAGCAGCTGTCCAGTCCTTCCTGGTTTTCAATGGTACATAAATAACCTTCCCAATTAAAAAATACAATATTATGAAAGGATTCAACGACAAATGCAGTACATGAGTTGAATGCTTTAAGCTTGGTGTAAAGTGTATGGATAGTGGTGCTTCGATACAAATAATGTAATATGCACTGACTGATTAAATACTACTTACAAGTGATTAGTTTATTTACATAGATAATATCGTTCCTCCTAGAGACACTTTAATTCAGCAATACGACTGAGATTTAAGGCTAGAAACAGAATCTACAGTATGCATTAATATTAGCAATAGGATTTAGAAATCCTACTTAAAAATAGGATTTGGAGTTGAGAGCATGGTTTGGAATTAGTATATAGAGTTATGAATTTGTTTTAAGGTAAGGAATTACAGTGGTAGTTTTTTTTTTTGGGGGGGGGGTGCTATAAACCAATTTACATGAAAACCAATTTACAATGTGAATACTTGTATTGTTATTATAGAATACGTTTATGTATCATTAATGAAATAAAACTGATTATATAATGTTTTCTCTATGGAAGCCTTGAGTGAAATGTGATTTGTGGTAGTAGTAGTAGTAGTAGTATACCTTCATCTGAGGATAATTTTTAGTCTTTTACCAAATAATTTCATGGAGAAGGCACATTGTAACGAGCCTTTACTTAAAGTTGTTTGAAAATGACCTACATTCTACGAAAAGTCGTTAATTTTGCTTTACTATGTTATGGTCGATTCATTCAGATATGATATAATAAGGAAAGTAATACAAAGAAGGAGTAAGTATTAATACTCAGTAAAAATCTGACAACATTCTAGTTACATAGGTGAATGACTTTGTCGTCGTTTCAAAAGCTTAAAAGTAGAAATCTTATTATAAAACTAAAATCCATTTGCTGTGATTTAATATGTATATCCCCCACCTTATAACATAAATGCTTAAATCTCAATAAACTATTGAGTCATATTTACTGTTCTCTAATTGCCTTGAAGTAGCTGACTTGTCGAAACTATAATTGGGTAATTCGTAAAAGGGGAGCGGACATTTTAGATATTGGGTTTCCTCTTCCCTATTATGAAGTCTAGCATATTTTTCCAAGCATCAAAATCTTGAATAGTAACTGAACCATTCATATAATGACCTTTAGTCATTCCCTGCTAAAGTGTGACATTATCGAGTTTCATTGGTTCGCTACTTACTGGCTCTTAAAATAGTGGAACTCCATCAGGAACATCGTATCGTTTGAACTTTTTTGAATCATTTTTAATCCTAATCATTAGTAAGCACCCTGCGGATAATCATATTAGAGCCTTATGGAAGCCATTCAGTTAGAACTTAGTTTAGTAGTTATGTTATTTAATATCAGTTAAAATATGTCCCACCCCATCCCCCCGAAGATTGACTGAAGGTAAAAATATGGACTGTTAGGTTTTATTATAGGGGTCAAAGGGTATCATAAGTGATAAGAAGTTTCGTTGCATGCTTCCTTATAGAATATAGTGACCACAATATTGAGACGTCCTAAACAATGAACAATCTGTTATCCAATCATTCATCTTTCTCATTAGTTTTTCCTGTGATGATATCAATCTTTGATGAAAATCTAATTTTGTACTAGGGACAAATAATTATTTAAGACGAATTATTGGAATATGAATCCTATATTTGCTGCCTAAATTAAGAATCATATTCATGCATTTTGTTTGGAACTTAGATAAGGAAAAATGTGATTATCTTAATCTCAAAGATAATGCTATTTTAATATCTAACAGGTCAGGTAGAAGTGAACAATTCACACTGAAATAATAATAATGTTTACTGAAAATCAATGATATATCTGCACAGTGAAAACTTCAGCTAACGTAAAACTGTCTTAAACGCGATTTTATTGGAATTCTAGTAGATAAATAACTTTCCTAAACTGATATTACCAGTCTTGACACAGTTAACGTAAAGATTCAGCATCAGTGAGGTCTTAAAGACCACTAAACAGTGTCGAACAAAGGCTGCTAAACGGTTTAGAGTCATCTAGTCAACGCACTAGGCCTTCAGTCATGTTGATGCTGAAACCTCCTCGAATTGGCAAACTATGTTTATTTGACCAAAACTTGAATAGTGCATGCAATCAGCAAAATCCTGTCTAAGAAGGGTTAATTAGATTTTGGAAGAGGTTTAAGGAATCACAGCTAGGTTGAATTTCAGAATCTCAGAGTTCTCGTAAAAATATCAACTATTCACGTTTTGCCTATTCCAGCTATCATACAAAAGAACTAAAGAGTGCTTAGTCGCGGTCTATAAGTTAATTTGGGACAAATTCGCACTCGACATGGACGTCGTTTCTCGTCTTACAATACACGGAATTTACAAGAACATTGTAATAAAGTTCGCAAGACCACGACTAATTATCAACAGGTTGATTACTAACTCCCTACTTCAACACGTGCTTGGTACTCCATCTGCCAAAGTAGGATCAACTAAGAGACTTGGTTGTTTTGACTAACAAATGCAATCCAGTCCCTATGAAACTGAAACTAGTTATAAATAACAAAATGAATAAACCAAACAAATATTAGTCTATCTCGACTGTCACGACCAATAAAAAACGTCTGAGTAAGGCTTCCAAATGTACCAAATTTTATCACTTAACTGGTATATGTGACTCCGTTCTTAGTAAACAATTGCTTGCTAATTTTGATTATCTTGTTATATACGGCAGCTAACTTCTTGTTCTAATGATTTTGTATCATCTTGAATTTAGTATCAGCGATTATAGTACGTAATACTGTATTTACAATTACATTATTAGTTGTAAATCTGGACCGTTTGAGAATGGTGATAATCCATAAAACAC
Organism: Schistosoma mekongi; assembly: GCA_034768735.1. Taxonomy (NCBI): domain Eukaryota; kingdom Metazoa; phylum Platyhelminthes; class Trematoda; order Strigeidida; family Schistosomatidae; genus Schistosoma; species Schistosoma mekongi. Next base: position 73,662,779 of record CM068305.1, on the reverse strand, counting down.
AATTAATTCATTTTATTCTGCGAACCATATAATCATTACTTTATTCAAACACTAAATAACGTTTATCATTAACTAAGTGAACATTAAATGTTTACCAGTTGTTTTATTAACCTTGGCAGTCATCCATAACCCATTTTGGAGTAATGGAGTAGATAACAAAGTTATACAGTAAATGAATATTTGACACCGGCGGAATTTTCTAACACTGAACATTTCACTCTACATTTTAATCAACGTAAAAAATCGTCCGTTGTTTAATTTCATGGTAAATACAACTAATATTGAGATTCATGTTTATGGGAAAGGTGAAAGAGAACTGACAGTTATATTCTGTAGGTAAACTTTATAAAGAACAGTGAGTAGTAAAGTTAAAAGTTATTGTATGAAGAACTGTTATATACACGGATGTACACTAATAAAATACACTTACCGACAACTACAGAGTCACACTGTGGCATATTTTATATCACCACACATATTAAGTGTTAAAGCTAGTCGACAGTAATCTTAGGATCCAGGTTTAATGCCAGCTGAGTGTCGTTAAACAAGGCATATCTGTATTATTAAAGGGATTGTTATATTTGCCTAGTAGAGGTACGCTTTGAAAACAGGGAATGTCATAAAAGAATACATATATTACTTCTAATCATCAATTTGCACATACTTCGCCTTCTCTGGACCGTATCGTTTATCAGCTTGCTTCTCTTGGTTGTTCTCGATTTTCCTCTGTAATGTTATCATGCTTTGCTCCTTGCCACCCCACAACTCGCCTCATATGCTGTTTACTGATTCTTCCCAATTTCCTTTGACGCTCTGCTACCTACTACTTATTGATGACCTTATAAGTAGTATCCACCACATCACGAGTAATCATCAAAGATGAACAATACATCTAATTAAATTATTTCACGCTGATCAAGAAACATAGGATTTGGTCATTAGTACAATTGATTTGATATAATGTAATGATAAGTAGTTGAAAGTCACCAACAAAAATTCCTTGGCCTAGGGGTTTCATTTCAGTTAGTACTGGTTATCAAAGCACACCTCTACTAGGCAAATATAACAATCAGCGTGAAATAATTTAATTAGATGTGTTGTTCATCTTTGATGATTACTCGTAATGTGGTGGATACTACTTATAAGGTCATCAATAAGTAGTAGGTAGCAGAGCGTCAAAGGAAATTGGGAAGAATCAGTAAACAGCATATGAGGCGAGTTGTGGGGTGGCAAGGAGCAAAGCATGATAACATTACAGAGGAAAATCGAGAACAACCAAGAGAAGCAAGCTGATAAACGATACGGTCCAGAGAAGGCGAAGTATGTGCAAATTGATGATTAGAAGTAATATATGTATTCTTTTATGACATTCCCTGTTTTCGCCAAATAGAGCGTTGCTTGCCCAATTGGAACTCCGCCTGTAGCCCCTAGGGTTGCTGCCGGTCCCAAGCCCGGATAAAGGAGGAGGGTTGGGCATGGGGCTAGCAACCCCATCCCGTAAAACAGCAAATGTGCTAAAAAAACGCTAACCAGTAAAAACCTTTATAACCATTTTTACTCTGCCCTGGGAGTTGGAAGGTATGTTATGACGCCTCATGGTGAAAGCCGAGTTTCTTCGGAAGCCACGAGGCCGATGTCTCTTCTGACAACCAGAGCAACCATTAATATAGGTACGTGGAATGTCCGCACGCTGTGGGAAACAGGGAGGACCATGCAAATAGCTGAAGAAATGAAAAGATACAACCTGAAGATACTTGGAATAAGCGAAACGCATTGGGTGCAAGCTGGACAGCAACGGTTATCCTCGGGAAATGTGCTTTTATACTCCGGCCACGAAGAAGAAAACGCCCCACACACACAAGGAGTAGCATTGGTGTTATCCCAAGATGCATGGAAGTCTCTTATAAGATGGGAACCTCATGGACCTAGGATCATCACAGCATCCTTCAAGACGAAGAAGGAAGGGATTGCAATGAATGTCATCCAGTGCTACGCACCCACCAATGACAGCCACGAAGGTGACAAAGACCAGTTCTATGCGAGGCTGCAGTCAATCATCGAGAAATGTTCAGCCAAGGACCTGACTATTCTAATGGGCGACTTCAACGCCAAGGTCGGAGTGGATAACACCGGGTATGAAGACATCATGGGACAACATGGAGTGGGAGAAAGGAATGATAACGGTGAGAGGTTTGTGAACTTATGTGCCTTCAACAAAATGATTATAGGTGGCACCATTTTCTCTCACAAACGTATACACAAAATTACATGGGTTTCACCGGACCACATCACGGAGAACCAAATCGATCACATCTGCATCAATAAGAGGTTTAGAAGGACCATGGAAGACGTAAGAGCAAGGAGAGGAGCCGACATAGCTTCAGATCACCATTTAGTGGTAACTAAAATGAAACTGAAGCTGAGGAAGCACTGGACAACTGGAGCAGCAGTATTACACAAGTTTAATACAGCCCTTCTCCGTGATACTAACAAACGCAACGAATTCAAATTAATTCTCAGCAACAAGTTTCAGGCATTTCATAATCTACTAGAAAAAGGTGGAACTAGTATGGAAGACAACTGGAAAGAGATTAAGGGAACAATAACCTCAACATGTCAGGAGGTTTTGGGTCTCAAGAAACAACACCAAAAAGAGTGGATTTCTGTTAGTACTCTGGACAAGATCCAAGAAAGGAGGAACAGAAAGACAGCGATCAATAACAGTCGGACAAGAGCAGAGAAAGCCAAGGCACAGGCCGAATACACCGAAGTCAACAAGCAAGTGAAGAGGAGCATCAGGTTGGATAAACGGAAGTTTGTTGAGGACTTAGCAATGACAGCGGAAAAAGCTGCAAGAGAAGGAAATATGAGGCTCTTATATGATACAACGAAGAAGTTAGCTGGGAAATTCAACAAGCCAGAACGGCCAATCAAGAACAAGGCTGGCAAACCAATCACTGAAGTGCATGAACAACGGAACAGGTGGGTAGAGCACTTCCAAGAACTCTTGAATAGACCAGCCCCACTGAACCCACCAGTCATCGAAGCAGCAGCCACGGATCTCCCTATAAGCACAGACCCACCAACAGTCGAAGAAATCAAAATGGCCATCTGACAGATCAAGAGTGGCAAGTCAGCAGGACCAGACAACATACCAGCAGAGGCACTGAAGACAGATATAGAAGCAACTTCAAAGATACTCCACATTCTCTTCAGGAAGATTTGGGAGGAAGAACAAGTTCCAGCAGACTGGAAAGAAGGGTACCTCATCAAGATACCAAAGAAAGGCGATCTCAGCAATTGTGAGAACTACAGAGGCATTACTCTACTTTCAGTACCAGGAAAGGTCTTCACAAGAGTGTTATTGAACAGATTAAAGGGCCCAGTCGACGGCCAACTCCGAGATCAACAGGCCGGATTCCGTAAAGATCGATCATGTACCGATCAAATCGCCACTCTACGGTTCATTGTTGAACAATCAATTGAATGGAATTCACCACTTTACATCAACTTCCTCGACTATGAAAAAGCATTCGACAGCGTGGATAGGAGAATATTATGGAGCCTTCTACGACATTATGGCGTACCCGAGAAGATAGTCAACATCATACGAAATTCTTACGACGGACTACATTGTAAAATCGTGCATGGAGGTCAGCTCACAGATTCATTCGAAGTGAAGACCGGTGTTAGACAAGGCTGCTTACTCTCGCCCTTCCTCTTCCTACTGGTCATCGGCTGGATCATGAAGACTGCAACATGTGAAGGCACTCTCGGAATACAATGGACAACATCGACGAAACTAGATGACTTGGACTTTGCAGATGACCTAGCTCTTCTTTCTCACACACATCATCAAATGCAGAAGAAGACCAACAATATAGCAGCAGCCTCAGCAGCAGTAGGCCTCAACATACACAAAGGGAAAAGCAAGATCCTCCGATACAAAACAACAAACTCTAACCCAATTACACTTGACGGAGAAATTCTGGAAGACGTTGAAACCTTTACATATTTGGGCAGCATCATCGACAAACACGGAGGGTCTGATTCGGATGTGAAGGCGCGGATTGGTAAGGCACGGGCAGCATTTTTACAGCTGAAAAACATCTGGAACTCAAACCAACTGTCAGTCAATATAAAAGTCAAAATTTTCAACACAAATGTGAAGACAGTCCTGTTGTATGGAGCTGAAACTTGGAGAACTACAAAAAGTATCCTACAGAAGTTACAAGTATTTATAAACAACTGTCTGCGTAGGATTCTTCGGATCTGTTGGCCAGATACCATCAACAACAACCTGTTGTGGCAGAGAACTAATCAACTTCCAGTTGAGGAAGAAATTAGGAAAAGACGCTGGAGATGGATTGGACACACACTGAGGAAACCATCAAACTGTGTCACAAGACAAGCACTGACTTGGAATCCTAAAGGCCACAGAAACAGAGGAAGACCCAAGAACACATTGCGTCGGGAATTGGAAACAGACATGAAGAGAATGAACAGCACTTGGGAAGAGCTAGAACGGAAAGCCCAGGACAGAGTTGGCTGGAGAATGCTGGTGGGCGGTCTATGCTCCACTTGGAGTAACAGGCATTGATTGATTGATTGCCCAATTGGCCTTTTCCCTGGCAACGACACCAATTTTGAACTGATGTATGTTAATCACATAATGCACATTTGAAATCGTTTACAAAGCATCTTGTATTCAGATTAACTGGTCATATAGTCACAGTACTTAACACTAGGAGTGAACTAGTATTCCTTAAACATAAAGTATAAATAAATATAACCAGAGAATAGATTGTAGCAACTGCTATTTAACGGTTTGGTTATTCGTTCGTATTACATCTAGTTGTAGACGTAAGAAAGAGGATTTATTGTATTCATTGAGGAAACAGTTGACTTTATTGTGAGATTTTTAAGGATTAATAAAATGAGTTTGGGTCAATCACTATTTTATATAGTTGCTAGGCGCTTTAGGAGATGAATAAAACTTTGCCCTTATTATGTTGTGAATAACACCTGATTCATAATCAGAGTAGTTTTATAAAATCTCCACTATACTGACCAAGTGGTCACCGTTGACTAGAATACTTACTTTTGTTCATGATAGCATCCAGTAGATGTTTTAGACGATATTTTACACTTAGTTATGCATTTTTTTAAGATTTGATTAGTGTGAATAATTATTGAAAGCATAAACGCTAAGCCATTGATTGTATATTGTTCTTACTGAGATGTTCACAATGTTGTTGTACTTCAGATAAAGGTGATACAGCTATTCACCATCTCACAGATTCATTATTATCTTTGCACCTGATGACAGTGACATGATGTAAAATATTTCGGTCTAAAAGTCCTGTCTTATTTTATTTGAGAGCGAGTGACTTATAAAACTAAGCCCCTCCTCCCCTTATTGATCTCACTAACATATAATTATGTTTAGCTTTCTATCGATAAATTTTTTATAAGCTTGATATTTTATTCGAAATAAACGTCTTCCTCTGGCTAGTTATTCCGTTCTTAATATTAATCCATGCGTGGTATGAGGTGGGTGTTCAAATTAATAATACGGTTTCGTGAACATCGATCGTTTGATCAGTGTCTATGATCACATTTTATCTATCGATTTGCTTTGTATTCACTTAGTTAACTGTGCCTAAGGGTCTGTTAGTAAAGGGATCTACATTGTCTTTCTTATGTATTTAACCAAAAATAGTATCCTTATTAATTTATGATTCTGTCTGTTGTCAACACTAACTGCACATAAGAGTGAGGTCGCAGTTTCAATAGATTAATTTTAGGCGTTCACTGTCTAGTAGTTGACAAAAAATTAGAGTCAGTAATGAATGATTTCTATTGACTGAACCATTCAATGCTTCTCACTTGATTAACCACATAAAAATGAATAAAGCATTATTTATATTTAGTATTTTATTTCGACAGGTAGTTACAAAATAAACTTTACATAGTAAACAAACACGTTGTCAATGTAACTATTTATTGATATTTTAATCATATCGGAGATTAGATAAGGAAAGTATTAAATTAAAATGAATAAAGTATAGTATACTGCAACTAATGATGAATTACAAGTAGTCAGTAGGGAATGTGGGATTTTGGTTTCGTGGTATTTAATACTTATCAGTTAGGTATACCTACAATCGAGAGAGAATTGATTCTTATTAGTTAATCCATTCCCTAGTCAATAAGTTTCGCAGTCCAAAACCACAAGGTGTCAATTGCGACCTAAATTACGGTCCCAAACTGTGGGTCTTAATGACTCAGGAGTGAATCATTTGTCTTAAAATGGTAAACAAACCTTGATTATAAGTACCAGATAGCACGAAAGATAGGTTTTGACTGAATAGCTTCAAACTACCTACTATTTTAGCATAGTCTTCGTAATGTCTAGTCACTTAGACTAGTGAGTCAATTAATAGAATTCGATCAGTACAATAAAAATCTTGATGAACATGTCATTAGTCAGTGATCAATCGATGAATTCTACATATGAAATACATTTCTGATATTCTGTATGTTGTATGATTATTGAAGTATAACAGAATTTAATTAAGATGGTTTGTGGAGATTGGTAATAATTGTAGCTGATTGAACTCGTCACAGATTGATGTTGGCAAGGTGCCGTTGAAAACCATAGAGCACTGATCAGCTGTTTTACCTACTAGGAATTAGGATAATGATAAACAATCTATGATGAATTTTTATCTACTAAACCTTTGATATCAACCTCCAAAAAACCATCTCAATGCAATTACAATATTCAGTTCATTAGCTACTAACTTCAGGATGTTCCTGAAGCTTTGGTTAGAAGTAGTGAGTGGTGAAGTTCAAACTTGTCTAGAGTTAGAGAATCATCATCACTAACAATGAATGATTGTCGAAAAATACATCACAAATCGATGGAAGTGGAAATTCTACCATTACTTGCCAGCCCAGTGGTGTAGAAAGTTAGGTGTTCGCAAAAACTTGAAGCCTTTGAGGCGGACTCTACGGTGCTTACTACTGGGTGGAGTCGTACACTAGGACAAAACAGCTGTTCAGTACTCTTTGATTTTCAATTTTATCCTATCAACATCAATCTGTAATGAATTCAATCAATTAAATACAATACAATCTATTTAAACTATAATTTGGACACTGTCATTCTAAATGTTTTTTTGAAAATATCATGACACTCTATAATTTGTTGTATGTAAAAACTAGTTTTTATTGTACAAGTAGTATAGAATGTTTTTCTTTTTAGAATCAATCATAGATTATACTGTTCTATTCAGTTAAAAATGATAAATGTACATCTAAGTGTAAAACAAATGAAAAGAGTTATATTCCTATTGAAGTTGATGTTACTAATAGTTAACAAAGAATAAAAATTATTAACTACTATTATAAGTAATAAGTCAAGATCTATTTTACTAACGAGTTATCTAAAGAGACCGACGAAACAATCTAATCATTTCGTGAAGCAGAATGTTTTGTTTTTGAAATATCAAGCAATATATTACTTTGACATAATTACGTTGTCTTCTTTGATAAAAAAAACTATTAGTAACTGTTGTGAAGCCTACGTAGATCAATATTCAGCAGTCTTTATAAATCACTAAGTTTCTTATTTCCAATTAGTTCCAATGTTGTATTGATCCCAACTCACCTTTTTGTAACTTCCACTGAACATGTTCAAATCAACGTATTACAACATTAAGAATGATAAAAAAACGTAAGTGGAGAACCTTATTAGTAATAAATGTTTCATTTTAGTTACTTAGGATTGATTGAACTGTGTAGACTGAGTTACCGTACCACCACTAATCTAAGTAATTTGACATCTATATGCACTTTGTTCTGATTTTAAGTAATCAGAGTAGATTAACAGGATATCGGGGTTCTAGACTTCCTTAACTGAACTAATTAGTATGAACATTTTACTTACAACTTATTAAAACATAACTTGTACCAACATTTTAGCAAATGTACGTTTACTTCGGAATTCTTTGGACCTAATGTGTTCATTCATTAAATAAGCATGGAGTATCTAAGCCTTATGATGAACTGATCTTCTTAACTATCCAAAGTCTACAATAAATTAGATGACTGAAGAAGAAGTTTAACGTTGTTTCTAGATGGGTAGGTCAGTTATATATCAAGAGCCTTTTATTCAGCCTTGTTGACGGTCCATGTTTAATTTAAACCTCCATTATTACTTTGTACTACGATTTACCATTCACTGTGAATATTCGTCGATAACACTTTAACTAGTTATAACGAAATTATTGTAAGAAACCTCCTTGTAAACAAATATATTCAATACTAACAAATAATCCAAACAAATAAATTATTAGCCGAACAAATGTGGTATTTAGTACTTTAAAGTTGTAACTGGTCTTCAGAATATTATTATCAAACTTAGGATTTCATTCCAGTAAAGAAAATCAGAATTAGTCAAATACAAAGTTACAGGCCTTACTATCAATTCATTCTGGCGGAGTTAGTCACATTCAATAGATCAGCCGTTCACTACAAATTGATTAAAGTGATATTACGAACATAGGAGTTTAATAATATCGACCTACTGAATAATCACATAGAGGTTGATTAGTTTCGATCGGTCAATAAGGAAGACAATATCTACGTTTTCATATTTGACAGGTCATCGTTAATTTGATAATTTTGATTTATTGTTTTAGATAACGTAATACAAAAGAATACCACTTTGCCCGTTAATGATATTAAAATGATTAACGCACTATTTAATCTCTTAGTAGTGATTAAAGTAGTATTCTTTCTCCAGTTTTTAATGATTTTAATATAAATGAATAGACATTTCTTTCTTAGAAACCTATTGACTGAACACTTCATCAATGGTGTCACTGCAATCTATACGTTGATGGGTGTTAGCCAGTAGAAATCCAAAATTTACATCTTACCACTAATCAACTTCAGTCACGTAGCAACAAAATAATTATGTTCACACATTATCTAATAAGTATATAATTAATTACTTAGTTTTCGTGAATAGTGTTGCATTGGAATAGCAAAAATGCATATGTTAACGACTACAGGACTACAAAAACACATATGCATGATGCGGGGGGGAAGGAGTTGATATCTTGTTTCTGTTGTAGTTGACGTACAAGGAAATCCACACTAACATTCATGAAATGTGAAAACAAGGTTTTAATAGTCTACAGTATGCGATAAAATCGATTTTCAAAAATGAAATTAAAGAAAAACTTTAACAGTTGATCTTGACTAACTGTCAACCGCTATTGTTGAAATATTTTCAGAGAGATCTTACAAGTATATTAATCAAATCGGACGCTACATTATACATCCTATTTTGAGGACCCTTACTCTGTGTCTGAAAGTGAAGAAGGTAATTACTGATATGTGGAAATTAGATTTAAATTATTGTCCCTACTTTTCACAGATTTGTCTCTGTTGGGCACCAATGAAAGTCAGTAAGCATGGGACATTTATTTAGTTAAAATTTATTCGACTCTTGCTGGATTTTTGAATGCAGACTACTGAATACTTTAATGTTTTCAATAAAAATATTATTGAAGAGTGAACGAATTATAGCACAGTTTGGATGTGCCATTCAATGGTGAATCTGTTTCCATAGACATAAGTGAAAACATTATTTAAGTAAATGGAATTGAAACTAATTAATGGCGATTAAATTGATACAGTAAATGCACATAAATAATGCTTAGTCATGGAAAGAATCCTAAAGAAATCATTATATGATTTACACATACCTATTTTAAATACAGCTGAAACCATCGCTATCTGTTTTATTGAAGTTATGAGTACATGAAACATTTTTACAACTGTCATTCAAAAGTTAACCTACGAATTAACCTATAATGGAATTAGTTATAACTGTTTCATTATTCCCCACTCCTCTTTCATTTTCTAAATATTCATAGTGCTATTGTTAACTTCAACCTGTAAATTACTGCCATATTCATTTCTCCATTATTACGTAACTACTATTAATATTAAACATTATGCAAATATTTGTCAGTTTTGTTTATAGATATTACATAAAAGTCGGTTACATATAATTACATATTTTAAATTTAATCAATTAGTGGTTAGTTCCATTGATTGTTGCCTCGGATTGTTATTGTATATTAAAAATTGGTGGAAGTGGGGATTATGCCGTTGGACGTCAGACCGGAGAACTAGGTGTTTGAGCACTTATCACAAGGCCTCAAAGCCCTAAGTTAGATTCCATAGAGGGGCCAGCGGTGGTACTTCTGAGGAGCCACATACTAGAGGGTCGACGACTATTCAGTGGTTAATGGTTATCAGTGGTACCTAATAGATATCAATCAGTGACTAATACAAACAACTAGTATTATTACATACAACAAATAGTTATAAATCGAAGTCGGTATTTATTAACTATGATTAATCAGCTAGTTCAGTAGTTCAATTATTCAAGTTGTTGAAATATAATTCTCTTTAAGCACCATCTCAATATAAACGTAATGATTATTCAAAATAAATCAATCAAAATTACAAGAGTATCAACTTACCGCATCATATTAAAATAACCAGAGAATAGTTTATAGGATACTCCGAGTGTAGTAAGTTAATATAATCCTGATTCAAAAAATGTAAGTAGTAAATAAATAAAAAGATGTTCTCCTTTGCTTTTAGAGAAATTTCCCAGTACAATTTCACTTTTGAATTAGTTAATATTACCAATAGATATATTGTCGTATATTAGTGTATCTATATGATTCTATTCATTTATATATATAATGCCCACCTATAGTTAATGACGAAATAACTTAGGGTAATACACATTTAATGTCCATACTCTAGTTAATGTTTATGCATATATAAACATATAGAAGTGTAGCATAAATGTGCTATAATGCATACTAACTACAAGTTCTATTAAATCAGTCATCAGTGTAGGTGTATCCACCTTTCTAATCATTACACACTCTTCTTATATTTTGTTTTCGTCCTTTTTTTTCTGCTGTTTTATTTATTGTATTTTATTTTATACTTTTTTTTTCATCGTTATTAATATAATTCACTTATTCTTCCTCCCCTATGTAATAAGTTGTAGAAAGGAAATATTTTTCCTATTTTACTCTCCCTATGTATTAAATTGAAAATTGGCTTTATTCCCTAAACTATTATAAGTAATAATGATCCTATAGTATGTAGAATTATGTAACAAATACAGTACTTCTTTATCTTTATTTTATTTTGTGGTATTATATCTGTGTGTTTTTCAATAATAATGTTTAATTACCTTTATAGGTTGGTGATAAGTTTTCATTAGAATGATTTAATTTAGTTACCGTCAAGTGAAAGTAAAACAAATGATCAACACACATATGATATATAAATGGAGGGTCTACAATCCAGTGCAAGCTTGAACTGACACACACACACACACACTTAAATTCATCTTTACACTGGTGTTTATAAGAAAATACTGACTTAACCTTATTTAAGACAGATAATGCACAATTAAAGTGAAGATGACAGTATAAGTCAATGAAGGAACATACGACAGAGAGATAGAGAATATGGTTATTTGCTAGAAAGATGAGAATCGAGAATGTTTTTTTTTCGTTTATTTTTTATTTAATAATCAAAGTATTACAAACACAAATAATGTCCTCAATTGTAAGGGCTGTAGCAATAAAACTTGGCAAACATATATGACATAGGATACCATTAGAAAGAGAATAATATTTTAATGTGTTACTGATAATAAAAAAATGTTGTTGTATTCTGTGCCATGAATCGGTTCATCTATTACCATGTAAATATTTTGTTTAAGTTATTCTAGTATTATGACTGTATGTTCAGTAATGATGTAATGATGTGAAATGCATGATTATACAAGTCCATGACATTCATGCATCCCGGTAAATAATCTTAAATCGATCGAAACATGTTATACTACTAGAATTTTAATGGTAGGTAAACATGATATAATTACTGATAACCTACATATATTCATAAACATTGAGGTTATGCACACAAACAGTTTAATTTAGATGGGTTTAAATTATATCAATAACAGAAATAGTTGGTGACTCTATTATGATTAATTTTTGTCTATCATTTATAAAAGCTTACATAATTTCATTCCGGCATGATGCATATGCTTCTAGATCAGTTATATGGAAGCTATCAGTTTTTGTATATTGGTAACATTTTTTTATAGTTACAATTTTCAGTAGGATATTACATAATGCTTGTTCAGCAAGACATTTAGTTCATTGTCTTTACTTTAAAAGTTATTACATTTTAGATGAAGTTACTAGCAACCATTTCACAAAATACATCAACGTACAATACTAGGCATATGTAATTGCCTATGTGTCTAAATAAGATTGTGTCCAAACTTTATAAATATGATATCAAATTGACAAGATACGAGAACTACAATTAATTATTTATGTAAGCATTAAACCATCGTTATCATTAATGTCTTTATTGTATGTCGATATTATCATTCTGAACAAGCATCTGTATACGGATGTAATCAACTGATTTTACAAAATTTAGTTCTCAATTCGTTGCCTCAGTACGACAGTGTTCTTTTCTATTCTTGCTTGAAGGTAGATAGTCTCTGAGAGGAGACCTACATGGGGTTAGAAAATCAACTCTACTGTTTCTCAGTAGTTGAATTCTTTCCAATAAGGTCATTATCAGTAAGTGAGTAAAGCGAAGGGCATCAAAGGTAAACGTTCTGTACACAATAATTTCAGTTTGTACTTTCAGGGACGTGCTCATCAAGTTGTTGCCGAATGATTCACAAAGTAATTAAAGAATACTAGGAATTGATACTTATACGTTTACCGTTGTCAAATTACATAATATCTAATGTGAGGTGATTACATTATACTGTGATAACATATCGATTAGTAATTATACTTAAGGAGAACGAAAGAGACGAATAACAATGATATTATGTAAAAACACGTGATCTGAGATTTATAAATTTATGAAAAAAAGGAGGAGATGGAATTACCTTCATAAAGATAACCAAAGTAATGAAACTTTGCGTATAAATATCTTCAATACACAAAGCTCCGGTTTGTAGATGTAAATAGCATGAACATCAATAATCTGTTAAAGACTAATTCGCAAATCAGACGATATGTTGAATGATGTACAATTGATCATTTCAACGGTTTTATTAAAATACATTCGACGCTCAGTCAATCAAATGCATAACTATCGCGCTGTTAATTACCACTATTTGTACTTTGGTCATTCAACCTGAATGATGGTCAGGAATGTGATGACGAACCTTCTAATTAGTACATGTAATCTAGGTAGCTACACGAGAGCAGTTAAACTTTAGAGCATATAATGGTTTACCTTCATAGACACATATGAAAATGTAATATAAAATTATTATTTAACACAATTACTCGTTCGAGGTTATGCTGCTGTTGTAAAGCCAGTATATATTAACATTTAGTACAAATATAAAACTGAGTAGAGATATTTCTTGATTGTTATGTGTACTGTAAGTAGTCAACAGTAATCCCTGGACACGGATCTATTGCTCTTTCGATACATCATGAATCTTGAAACAACTGGTGCTCCGATTGGGATTCATTTCATTCACTACAAGCCAAGATATTAACAATAAGCTACTCGAACCAAGATCAACCTCCTGCTATGTGAGATAGTTACATTAGTTAATTACTGAGAGAAGATAAGTGTAAGATTTATGCAGACCACGTAGATCTAAAGATTACGCTTCTGACTACCTAGAGATGAATCAGTATAAACATTCTCATCATTCTAATGATTTTTTTCATTACTAAAGGTATTTCATACGAACCGGTGAAAGGTCTACCAAAGAAATGTTAACATAAAAAGCCTTTATTAAAATGTATACAATAGGGAATGAGAGATGGATAAAAATAGGATTTTTAAACAGTAGGCTAAATCTTATTGCCTATATACATGGATAGGATATATAGGTTATATAAAGAGTATATAAATCTGCAGTGACCTAAATATATATCATCTATTCTGTTTTAAGTGATTCCAAATGGAAATTCGATACTACTGAAATATTTTGTCAATATCACAAGAACAGTAATGAACAAATGTTTCATTGTCTTATTCTAGTAATACATTAGCAAATATAAGTAAATGGATATCAATTAAAATGTAAACTGGAATGTAGGAAACTATTAAAACCACTTCACTTATGAAGAACTCATTTTATTACTGTAGATTCTACAAAATAAAAAAGGTATTGATGAAAAATTATAAGAATAAGTGGAGAGAATTAGAAGAGTTTCTCAAAATTTCAGACAGAAGTTATAACTGATGGAGTTCGAACAAACTGAGCCTCTTTGAGCTTTACCATGTATTGATTAAAGTGAAAATCCTTCAGTTGGACGCCGACAGGCTTCATGTAGCTATTGGTTATACATTTGACGTAAGATCGTAGAGGCCATAGGTTGCATTTCAAAGTGACGTCGTGGATCCAATACTGCTGAGTCCCCTACGAGAATGAAACATTCGTCTAATTTTCCTTTGTCTTCAATAATACTTAATCGACATCAGTATTTTGCAAATGCAACCATTAATTCAAGGTAAAGGAACATGAATGTCATTGATTACAAACCTGATATAGCGGAATTCCGTTGCAACTTCTAAATCTTTCAATTTGGTACTAAATTCATTACATAAAATATTTAATTGATATTGACCGATATTAACCCTAACGCTACTTACGGATAAAATATGTTTAAAGCACATTTCTCATAAGTAAAAATTTTAGATGAATGTAAGCTACTAATTAAATCAATAAAATTCAGTTATATTTCGGATGTTGTAGGGTTTGTTATTAATATGAATTTTGTATAATGAAGTAACTAGGGTTAGACAACCTAAGGAGACTAAGACGAACTAAACAGCCGTTTACTTGAGTGAGAATCTACAAACTCCACCTAGGAATCCAGTCTGGGACCTTCAAGTTCTTCAAAGAACGCTTAACCATCAGGCTACTGAGCTCACCAGGATCTGGCAAGTGATATTTCAAACTTCAGTCAAATCGCAATACATTTTCGCAACCTTATCTATCGTTATCAGTGGACCCCACACTCGTCATGGTCGAATTCCACTAATAATATATTCTCACTAGAGCTCTAAGATATATCTCCTCTTACTGAGCTGATATTGATAATGACTAACTTCAGGAAGTAAATTCTGGAGTGTTTATTTATTACGTTCAAAACATTTATATAATAAATAATCATTTAAAGAAACATTTACAAACTAAATGAAAAGTTGATTGAACTTGTTTGTGCATGGTAATATGATACCCCTAAAGAGTTCAAGGGTAAACGCTGTTGACGAGTCCTATGCTATGACAAAATAACTGTGCAGTGTTCTCTGGTTTACAATAAAATCCTACTTAGATCAATCGGTGACTAATACATACTTCAAATTAAATACCAATGTCCAAAAATCCACCACAACTCAACTAGAAGTCATTTTAAATTAATGTCGACGGTCGTTACAGCACTGTTTAGTTTAGTCCAGTAGTTTTGATATTATTCGCTAAAACGTTTGATCTCTCCCTTCTCAATTTAACTTTCTATGTAATTGTATTTACCAATACGGTTTTTATTGTTTGTGTCAGCTGAATTAAAGCACATAAAAGGCAACGCATGGAATACAAAGATTTATCAGTTCGTATCCAATAATCTACATTTCTAGTATTTGATATTCAAACGCCATTTATTACATCATTAATGATTAAATATATGTATAGTCGTGGTAACCGTCCAAATACATATAAGTATATCCATATATTTATAATGACAGTCTTTAATATCATCTTGTCCCTCCATTAGGAATTTCATCAGTTTATGCAATCAAATGCATTTTCTTCCTCTGTTATAAATACATACTACTAGTGTATACTGATTACAGATTAATTAACCTAGTTAACTAAGAGTCCAAAACAATGAACCATTCTAATTATCAGAAATCATGATACGTTAGTTAAATAATTGCAACAGGAGCACTCTATACAATTTATTCGAGTGCAAACCACAGGTATATGAAAAGAGATGAAATATATAAATTATACTACTGAATTAAAAGTAAAGTAAACTTTACATTAAACCAAACCAGTACAAAATATAAACGTTGAAATAATAAATGAAATGATAATTAAATAAAACAAAAATTGAAATTTAACAGTTCTTTATTTAATAAAATGCATCTTTATTAATCCTTCCAACAATCAGTACAGATTGGACTCGAATCAAACGACTATATTATAGTAATTGGGTATTGTGAAGTAGCAATCAGATCGACTTATCATATTTATTATATAAATATAGAGTCTTATATACCATTTTAATTAGTAATAACTTCATCAAACAGTTGTTCTATTTAGATTAAAAGAAATAATCAAAACTTTAAACATCTATCAATGGAAGGGCAGTGGGGTGGGGTGGGGTGGGTTGGGGGAGGGGAGTAATTTCCTTTTCGGGAACTATTCTGTAGAAATAAAGAAAATGTCAATATTTGACAATAACATTAATCTTTTGTTATTCTCAATTCTTGACAATAATTTCATAAACATTTTTGTTTATTTTATATGAGTTTTTTTTTCTTCTTTATTCTTAATTAAACTAATTGTTAATTGACTGTATACAAAGGGAGGAGGGGGAGGGGAGGGAAGTATTCATGAAGTTACATTGATTAGTCTGATTTTTTCTTGTTACTAGCTAATGTCTTCAAATAACTTTTCAGGTAAAATAAATCAATTATTAACATAAATTAAGTTAATAATAAACAGTTTATGATGAATTCAATCGGTTAAAATTTTCATACTAATCTCCACTACGAGATCTTAATTTAACTGAAATAATCAGTTCATTGGTGACTAACTTTATGATATTCCTGAAGGTATAGTAAGAAGTGGTGAGTGGTGAAGTTCAGACTTGTCCAGAGTGAGAGAATCATCACCACTTGTAATGAATGATTGTCGGATTACATCACAAATCGATGAAAGTGAGAATTTTACCATTGGATGCTGAATCACTTCACACTTCGATCAATTTGTGATCATTCATTGTAATCGGTAATGAATCTTTTACTCCAGACTAGTCTAAACTTCACCAGTTCCTACTTTTCCTTTGAGCTTCAGGAACACCCTGAAGCTAGTCACTACTAAGGTGATCAACGCACTATATATCTGGAATTTATGAAAGTGAGAATTCTACCATTGTGTGTCGAACTAAGGGTTCATACAGTTAGGTGTCCTACGACCTGAAGCCTCTACGACGGATTCTAGGGTGCACACTATTGAGGAGTCCCATACTAAGACGAAATATCTGTCTATTGTTCTTTGGTATTCAGTAGTACCATTCCAACATAAATCTGAGATGAAATCAATTAAACGCTAATAAATACACAAAGAAATAATAAGTACTGGCTTTTTTTAAGTCAGCATCACGGAGTGATTGTAGTTAGATTAAGATTATTAAGAACTAGACAGCTGTTTTGTTTTACTACAAGACAGAATATAGTCGCACTAGGAAATGAAACAGCTACTCTCTCATAGAGTTAAACGATTCACTAACAATATTGTGAATTGGTAATTAGATACTAACTAAGTAGTGCGAAAGGAATGCTGATGCCTCAATGACTTAAGATCATGATTTCAATCTCTGTAGGTATATTTAATGTTTTTTCTTGAGTAGTTTTACATTAGAACGGAACAAGTTCAGGACCTTCTGGGTTTCAATGTTTATCTAGTTATTGGCAGTCGCTAATATAAAATTATAAACTTAAGTAATTTTCACGAAACTTCCTGTGCTTTAAATAATGATGATGCGTGCAGATTCTATTAAAAGTATTCTTGACTAATATGGTGAGTAATTGCGAAGCTAGTTGTTTATTTCCTATTTCTTAACGAGTGAAAGATTGTTCTTTGAAAAGTCAGTAATTGACAGTCAATCACGACTTTATCAGTATTCATTGAAATATATTGTGCCAATTAACTAGTAATCAAAATCTTATTTACTAATGAATTGCATTATCGAATATTATGAATAGATATACTTTTTTAAGTTGGATTGTGACTGGCAAGTGGAATCCAGGACACGCGTTTCGTCCTATTTGGGACTCATCTGCTGTATGTACCTGCATTCCAGTGTTGATGTTCACAGTAAGATTCGAACTCAGTTTGTTTCGTATCGAAAGCCACTGCGTTCACCCCTAGACTACTGAGTCCAGACAGTCACGCTTATGCAACGGGCGCTTTCGTATTAGGATGAACTGAAGCTGGTCAGTCTAGAACAAATCAACGGGAATATACAAGTTCATCCTAATAGATATGCTTTTGCTAGAAGTTATCAGTAGATCATAGCGCATAGTTAATCAGTAAGTAGTCTATTCATTATATTGACAATCAAATACTGTTTACCAAAGAATGTTAACTTTTCTGCGTTGAATTAATTTGTTTAAAACAAATAAAAATAAAATGTAAAAAATCTTACTTATCCTGGTCAGACTTCATTTATTTGTTCATAATTAAAACGTATACACTATACGTAGTAAACTTCTTAATGAAATTTAACAGATATCTGATCTATTGGATTCTAATAGACAAACCTTAACGTATGTTGACGTTAGGTGGGTGCATGTGGTCAACTTGTTTGGTAGAATTCAAGTATTACTAAGAGTATAGAACTAAACATTACTTATCAATTATTTAGTTGATTAAGCTCGTTTTTGTAGAAACTCGAAGAGTTATTATCTTAATAGGAACATCCTATACTATCAAACTGGATGAAGTTTGTCTAAATTTGACAGAAATTAAAAGTTCCTATAACTACGTAATGGTTCTGACACAAGCAATCAGCGTATCAGTATCAATCGGTAACTTCGTCTAGTACAAGACGAAACTAATCTTACTCATCAACTACCT
The DNA here is from genome assembly GCA_034768735.1 of Schistosoma mekongi. Taxonomy (NCBI): domain Eukaryota; kingdom Metazoa; phylum Platyhelminthes; class Trematoda; order Strigeidida; family Schistosomatidae; genus Schistosoma; species Schistosoma mekongi. The sequence goes on along the minus strand of CM068305.1, from coordinate 73,643,791 downwards.
TACGCAGTTAACTAATGCTAGACATTCAACTTGTCCAAGAGCAGGTACGAAAATAGTGTATCAGAAGAGAAATGAACCAATATAGTATTGCGTCCTTGGAGTTAAAAGGCACGAAAATGCATGTAACAACGGAGTTTTTGGCTTAAAAATGTCAAGTTTAAATGTCTACAGAGAAGTTATAAAAAATAAAAATGGTAGCAAGTTTTTTCGGGGATCTGGTATCTCCGGTATCCCTACTGACGAGTGCCAACCAGCAAAAAGACAGACTCTAAGATTTCCTTCTGATGACCCCACCTCCCTTCTAATCATTTGACATTTAGATAAAGCACATACGAAGTTTAGTCTTTTAGGCTACTGGTTACATTTCAACTTGGTGAACAGAATTAGGTATATACTAAGGAGTAAGCTACCAGAATGGTAATCGCTGCCCAGTAATCAGTAAATATTAATTATTTTACTGATTGGTAATTTTAGTGATTTTGCCCTAGATTCTATGAATAAAGAGGGTATGAAATATTCTTCTGATGATGTCGGTATTATCCCCTCATATCTTATCACAATTCACTAGGGGAACAATAGAAACATGAATTGAAATGAGATTTAATATGGGACATTTAGTTGCAGCATTTAATCCCCTCTAGTACTGTGATATATACATGGTATGCTTACTAGAAAGTAATCGCCTAATGCATCTTAGTTCTTGTTGAGGAGTTACAGGTAAAAATTTATCTAGAATCAGTGCTTCCTGATAATTTCCCCATGCATCGAAAATTGAAATATAGTGTTTTCCATGTGTAGTTGCTTAAACTAGTGGCTACATTGTAACGTAATAGTTAAGATTCCTACGACACTAAGAAGGACAAAACAAATACGATATTTGTCACTAATCAGCGATTAGTAGTTTTATTAATTTAATATCAAAATAAATAACATCATAAGTTCATGATCATATTGCACTCCATAATAGGTAGACGATCAAATCAGAACCAAAATGTCATTTGTTGAATATTTCACGGGATTCAAATGATAATTTTAAAAAGCATCATGGCTGGGATTTGTACTTAGGAATTTGATCCTGGGTCGGAATTTTGGGTTAAAAATAGAACTTGTAGTAAGAATCACCACCCAGTAGGATTGGGATCTAAGGATAGAGATCTCACTTAAAGTACGGACTGATATCAACAATAGCATTTATAATTACTTATTGGAGTTAGTACTTAGCATTAAAAGTGTGGTTATGGATTAGTAATTAGAGTTAGTACTTACGTATGGTTGCACTATAACTTGAGATTAAAACTCATTCGCATAGTTACGAAACATGTTATAGCTCACCCATGGAAACCTTGAATAAAGCAAGGTATATAGTGAGAACCATATGTATATATATATCAGTGTTGCATACATATCTTCGTGAAAACCTTAATATTTAAATAAAAATTTTCGTAAGGCGGAAAGGGAGAATCATATCGTAATGAATCTTTACCTGTAAATCATTAAAAAACGGATCAAACTTTAAGAAAAATCCCTTATTCTAGTCTGCTAAGTTTTGACATGTTTATTTGGATCAGACGTTCCTGTGGTTATTTTTAGAATCGCTCCACTTTGGCCGTGTTTGTCATGCGAGCTGACAATGATTGCCAGTTAGAACATTAGATAATATTAATGATCAGTAGTTTAGTGGCAAGAATTGTGTTTTCATTTATTAACGTTGGAATGTGACTGGCAAGCCGAATCTACGACTTACGTTTCGCCTTATTTGGGAGTGTCAGTTGTATGTACCTTCATCTCAGTGTTCAAGTGTACACAGGGACTCAGACTTGGTTTGTTTGTGCCAAATGCCACTACATTCAGCATCGAGACACTGATCATTTTCAGTGTATAACATTATCGATGGAGTGATACAAACGCTTTCAAACTTTTAACTTATTTTCTTTTTCATTTATTATGTATATTGTTATAAAATGAAAGGGAATACCCATGATTAGTATTATATTAAGCTTTGTGATATATTAAGCTAACAAATGATTCATGATTATGCATAGAGATGTATACTCACATGACGCTGAATGGTCAGTGATGACAGCATCTAATCTTTACAAAACTCTTTATTAGTATACTGGGTTTTGGATGTTATTGGGTTTAGAATCTTGATTATTATTAGACAAATATTGGAAACTAGGAAGCACTGAATAGCTATTTTGTGTGAATCGGCTTAATTTGATCATTCTAATCATTGAATACTTCTTTTGTGGCTGAAATGTCAACGATTATCAACGATTCTGGATACTCTAGAATTAATTCTACCGATAAGTACTTCTGAGGAGTCCTATACTAGAACGAACGGGCTATCCTGTACTTCCTGATTTCGAGTGAATATTGTGCTAAAATCAGTCTGTGATGTAAATCATTTTGACGTTATTTGGTGAATTTTGGTGGATTTATTCACAGTTGTATAAATTTGTTATAAACGATGCTGTGAACGATAACCACCAATGAGGAGTAATGTTTAAATAATAATGAATGTTTTGAAATACAACGTTTGGATAAAGTCAGAAGAAAGCTGTGAACGTGTGTTTTTATGTTTGTTGATTCATATCTACAATTCGGAAAGATTTAACTAACCACACATCATAGGTTTAAAGTAAAATCAACTCATAACAAATAGGTTAACTGGGGTGAAAAGTGACTCCGAATAAGTATATGGTTGATAACCAATTATTATTTCGTTAATAAATCACATTCCGAAATTTCAACACAAACATTTACAATTGATCATCAAAGCGAGTTATTCTACGCTTTCACATCAAATGGTATACCAGATATATACCTACAAATGATCGTAAAGGATGATTTCTACAGTATATACATAATTATTGGCAATCTATGAAAAAAAGGTATATTACGAAATAGAAATATGGTTTATGTAAGACATAATTCAACTATCATAGGTGTAGTTTCAGTTAAGCAAAACAGAGGAATCCAATTTTTTTCTTTCAAAAACTTCTACATTAGTTTTATAACTGATACAAGAACAGTTCAATTAATTTGTTTATTATTGTTTTTTTTTCTCTACAAAAACAACACAAAGTTACAGACATCAGTATAGTGTATATAGCTTATTATATAATTAATTAGCATGAAAGCACTATTACGTAATAACTTTCAACATTTTCTACATAGGAACTTGATATTATGCAACATTAAAAAGAAAGAACGATTGAACTATTACCAAATGAATAGACAGATATTTTGTGCTTTATATTATTCGTTAACACAATTATCGATAATATAATTATATTGATTAGATACCTCGATACTTTATTGAAAGTGTATTCAATGGGCATATTCCATATAAAATATGGTACAGGTCGTGGATTTCTTATATCATCCGACAGATGTTTATTAATAAAGGTCTGAATTAAAATGGTGATTTAATGATGAAATGTACGTGTAAATAATTAGAATGTATTTAGATCTAACCATTGATCTATTATAGACTGAAATTGATCAATCTCTGTTGCCATATGTGTATCCTGAGAGGATTACCTCGATATAGCGGTAGTACACAAATATTGCTCGAGTTTGATTGTGATTAGCAAGAGCAATCCAGGACAGGCGTTTCGTTCTATTTGGTACTCGTCGGCTGGATATACCTGCACCCTAGTGCTGATGTTCACACTCGGTCTCGAACTCAGTATGTATTGTTTAAAATGCTACACTATCCACTACTAGGCTACCGAGTCTGGATAGCTACACTTATGTAATGGTATAGATATATGACTTGAAAATATGTGAATTTTCTTACCGATTTGATGTGGCCCCCCCACCGGTGTGAATATCAACAACCAGATAGCGATGCATGCAGCCGATGAGTCTTAAATAGGACAAAATGCGCTTCATAGATTGCATTTATCAACCACAGTTTCACTTAAATCATACTTTTGAACTTCAGCTGTATTAAAGCAATCTGCTCATGATACATATATGACAACAGAAATTAATCACTTTCATCCCGTATCACATTATCGGTAAGATTAAAATACCTTCAAAATATCTTTTGTAGATTATTAAAATCGACTGGTTATCAAATCATACTAGTATGAGCGCAGTCCAGTGAATTTTGATGCTTATACGAGAAAGCCTATACGTCTTGGATATTTTACAATTCGTGGTTACTCTTCACTCCTTATTCTCATGCTCCTTTAAGCTAACTCAGAAAATTGGTTAAATAACTATTAATTCGAGCTATTTCATCATAAAAATAGATTAACATTATCCACCCCCCCCCCCTCCTTTTACCAATTATTTCACTATTACTCCATACCTGACTCCTAAAATGTTTTCTGTTTGCCTTAAATTAAGTTAAAATAATAAATTCCGTGACTCAGTAAACGTCTCCGGGGAGAAGAGCTTTAACATGAATTTTTATGTTTCAGTAGAGTGTGTAACACTATGAATGTCACTAGATATTAACTATTAAAAGCGATGAACCTTGGAGATACAATAAATAATCAAATCAAAACATTTTTTTAATGACTGAAAAATCAAACTATTTATGAGTGGACTGTTATGAATCAAAATGTATCATTAAAATGCATAATTTCCAATAGGAAATACGTTTCCACACCACAAACTGATGTTACTTAGATAAGTATTAAAAATGGAGTTACAGTGAATGCACACTACTAATAAGTTCCATACAAGAGTGAAATATCTATACAGTGCTCCATGGATTTTACTGCCTATCTAATCAAGGTCAGTTGACAGTTTTAAATTTCACGGTTGAATAATCCATATAATCGATTATACCACTAGAACTATGGCGTTTTATACCTTTTGAAGTTTATACCGTTAAATTAGTATGTCTTCAGCCTTTTTATAAAACTGATCGAACTGTATTATTCTGTTTGTATATATAAACGCATATGCTAGAGATATAGCTAAAACAAGAAAAATACCATCCATGGCCAAGAAAATAATGTAGTCAGAAATCTCAATAGTCTTTTAATGTCAGAATACAAACATAAAAACCTCTTATAATAAACTACAAAATGAAAAGCTGATTCAGTGCAACAGTATTTTTTTAATGTACTTCATGACTAATAGCTATAGCTTAATCGTTTTACTAGGGCTTTCTACAGCAAACTGAACACAATATCGATATGTATTGCTGTTAGCTGTGTCTCACATGCTCAGTCTAAAGTAATTGTGAACTCAAATCATCTTGTAGAGTGTAAACTTATTCCAGTATTATTACATATTAAAATATATCAATGTGATCATTGCCATAAACGAATATACAACAAATACTCTACATTTAAGATCATAAACTTAGATATATCGAACCACATTACTATTACTTACATCTCGTGATTTGAGTCCAGTTGTAGGAACTGGTGGCCAACGATAGCTGGACATGATTAATCAATAAAGATGTTTAAATCACAATAGAATATTCTATACATTCATCATTTTGTTATTATTGTTAATGTTATTGTCGTCAAATGGTTTGATAGAAAATGTTTGAATAGTATAACACACTGCACAGAATTATAAATAACGTTTTATGTTTTAGTACTAATAATTTCCAATTTTATTGTGTATATACATAGATGTGTATGCATTTAAAACAAATAATTCATGATAACAGAAAAAAGATTATCATCTATTGATTATATATAAATCTGAAATTGTTTACAAAATCATTACTACTAACTTTATGATTTTATTAGTAGTACATTATAATGAAAAATTAAGTGTATGCAATCATTGTTCTTCTTTTTTCTCTATTAAATGACATAATAAGTGTGAAAAATTAAAGATACTTTTGAATGTAAATGTATTTGATTCATAGAGTTTAGTGTAGAATCATTACAAATAATCCATAATGAAAACATTTTCGTTAATTAAATGTAAAGTATAAATTCAGTGTGAAGAATGCGGATACCAGGAGGATGGTGGTAAGTTGGAAGAGGGGGGGTGTATGTGGAGGGAGAGAAGACAAAGAATGGAAAGAACAAGATGATTTCGTTTACGTATTGTGATAATGTAGTATATTTTCAGAAGAATAATGAAAATATCTTGACACAAATAGATGGAATTGTTTTTTAATGAAGTATTTGTAAACCGAATTGTTCATTGGATCTATTTAAAACTTGGACAGAATTCATTCAACTGACTAACAAATTAATATGAATTATACACTTGCGTTAGTGATCACTTCACCAGTAAGTAACAATTCAATTGTAGTTTCGTATTTAGTTATATATATTTAATGTTGAATTTATATTTGCTTAATAATCGAATACAGAATCATATCACATCATGTATATACATATGGGCACATATAGTTGGTTGAAATTTATTGATTAAATTTGTACACTTCTTTTACAATAATGGTAAACAGCAATAAATTTCAGTGACTAGTTACACATTCATACATGGATACAGATAGTTTCTGTGTATGTAAATACATGAATGTATACATACTACTACCTTAAACTAATTCAAAACATAGACAATTTGAAAGGGGATAATCAGTTGGTTATGTCGTCTTGTCGTTCATTTCTTTTTGTTAATATATACATGCACATAGGGTAGCAATAGTGCTTATAATCTAGTATAATCTTGTTTTCCTGTTATCTGTTTCATTTTGTTTTGGAAGGATATTCTATTGATTTTCATATATTGGTAGGTTAAAAGATGGAATATACATTTATATAACTAAGTAATTTCTTATGAAATATGTAACACTTTTGTGCATAAATTGTAGTTACCTGTTGCATAATACATAGAAATAAGTATTTCTGAAATTTATAATTCCTAAATGAAGTAGATGGTAGTCTGAAGCGGAGATTTACGGGAACAATAGTCAAGAAATGATAAGAAAAACAATTACTTATCATTGATAATAAAATAATAATAATAGTTTGGTAGAAATAATTCACGTGATTTTAGGTATTAAAAACTTAATAAACTTTTACTAGAAATTAGGATAAGCTTGTATTTTCCCTTTGATTGGTAATGGACTGAAACTGGTTAATCTCCCTTGCCATATGTGCATCCTGAGCGAATTGCCTCGATATAGCAATAGTACACCAGTAATATTTAAGTTGGATTGTGACTGACAACCGGAATCCAGGACGCGCGTTTCAGTCCTGTTTCAGTTCATTACAAATCATCGGGAAAATACAAGCTCATCCTAATTACATTTTTACCCGCTGTACAAGTGTGACTGTCTGGACACAGTAGCTTAGTAGTGAACGCGGACTGAGTTCGAATCCCAGTGTGAACATCAACATTGGGATGTAGGTACATCCAGCCGATGGGTGTCAAATAGAACGAAACACGTGTCCTGGATCCCGCTTGCCAGTCATAATTCAACTTAAATATTATACTAGAAATTGTACATTATCAATAATCGTGAGAAATTACAGTGCTTTATGTGAAACACTCAGTAAATGATGATGAAGTTCAAATTAGAAATCATAGTGTTGGTTATCTGTTCAATGAATTTTTCTTATGAATAGCATTTGTTAAAGTGAACCGAAAGTTTATGAGAAATCATTTATTGTGAGAATATAACATAGTTATTAACTAATTTAATAAGATTAGTAAATAATTAACAATTAAGAGAAACAATATCTTAATGAATGTTTCAATATGATTATTTTACTTTATATGTATACCTAATTATTACACTTCTGTTGACTTATAAATACAATGATAATAGAAATATATGCTAACAGGGATTGATCATTTTAAGTTCATCAAGGCAACAGCAGGAAAATATACATCATTATCAATGCACTTATACCTGTTAACTAGATGAATAAGGATCTGTACGTAGTAGCCTATTGGAATTGACACAGAAAGGTGCCTTCAAGTGACCTCGTTTATTCTACAAGCCAACTTTACCGGTGATATTTTAACATTTTCAGGAGACGCCAAGTTGAGATACATTTTACTTTTATAAAAAGTGACTGAAATATGATCGGTTTCACAAAAAGTGTTACTATACGTAGAATGTGGTCAATCTGCTTATATTCATTCATGGATGACAATTGATATTACTTTATGCATTGGGAAATAATTTTCATAGTAAATTAACAACCTTCTGGTAAATTTTTAACTTGTCCCTATAAATATACGTAGAAACAAGACTTTGTTCTACCCACAGTGATATGGTTTCCAGCTAATTCTAGCCATAATCAACTTCAAGTTATGTAGGTTTTGATGAAGAAATGAGAATAACTAATATTATTAATTGTTGGTTGGATGAAGTCGAATGATAGAAAATTCTTAACTTCTATTTTGATTTAATTAGTATTTGTCATCAGTAGAACATACATAAAGTTATGAGGGAAATAATTATCCCTTTGCTACTCAAATTAGCTTCATAGTCTGAGATGTTAACACCAAAATTGTTCAGTCGATACTGTAAACTGAGTAACTATGATGTATGTAAGTGAGGTACTGAAACACCAAACTACTGAACGACTGTTGGGTCTTAATTTGAAAATCTCACAGAAAAAAACTTACCATATTTTTGTCATTTGATGACAGCGACAGTTTGAAAGATCGTTTTAAAACCTAATTCAATATAACTGTCACAATCTAGTCAACGTGCCTTATTGTGCGAGCAGTATATTGTAGTAATCAACAACCTTAAAAATAAAATGGTCCAAATTAGGCGACCGTTGAATATTACGGAGTACTGGACAGCGGATTTGTCCTGGTATGTGACAGTTAAACAGTGTGCATCCATGACCCAACCAGAGAAGTTAGACGTGGACAGTCAGGCTTCGAAGAAAAAACTTAGTCTCTAGACCAATGAGCCGACTTCCCACGGTTGATATTGCTAACTCAACCGATTTGTGACACATTTGTGCTACTTCATCCGTTGCTATCAGTGGGAAATTGACATACAGGGGACTTGGTTGAACATCACTGGCCAAATCTTCTTATCAAAACTCTAAGACTTGCGTCCAGAAGTTAGTGAGCTAATATTAATTGTAATGTGTTGTTGTGGAGAGTGTTGAATTTAAATCTGGTATCACGATTCGGTCTCATGTGGCTTAAATAGATTACAAAATAGTTGGATCAGAAATGTCGACCGTTGAGAGCTGGCAGCATGATCTAAGACTACATGTTCCTCTCAAAGCCTAAAGGTCTATGGTTCGATTCTTAGTTTGGTCATAAATATGCACTATCAGAAAGTCCCATACAAGGACGAGATAATTTTCCAGCGCCTCGTAAATTTTAGTGGTTGTTTAACCCTGGTCAATTGTTGATATGAAATTCAAATTCAACAACAATCTCCACATTACCCAACTATATTCATATTTTACAATACAATCAGAAAATTCCTACACAATTTTGACATCACGAATTGATGTGAATCAGATAACCACTGATCACCTGGAAGCACTGGACAGCTGTTTTGACCTAGTATGGGACTCCTCAGCAGTGCGCATTCACGACCCTATCGGGGATCGAACCCAGGACCCTCCGGCTCCGTGGCGAACTATCTCCACAAACCCCCTAATTGTAACTAATATCAGCTCACTAGTGACTAGCCCCTCGAGGTAATTCCTGGAGTTCTAGTGTAAAGACGTGACCGGTGGAGTTCAACTGTATCGCGTGTGGGACAGTAACCCACCGATGGCATGGAGGAGGTTGCGCAACATATCACGAATTGACTGAATTAGAAATATCAACCGTTAGGACCCAACTCAGTGGTGGAATGGTAAAGCGTTCGCCGCGGAGCCAGACGGTCCTGGGTTCGATCCCCGATAGGGTCGTGAATGCGCACTGCTGAGGAGTCCCATACTAGAACGAAACGGCTTTACAGTGCTTCCAGGTGATCAATGGTTGTCTTATTCATATTAATTCGTGATGTCAAAATTGAATATTAACTAACTCCACAAACCGCCTAATTGTAATTCCTACACAGTAATCATTCATATCTAAATAATGTATTTGCCTAGAAACTGGTCATTTTTATTTTGTATTTATTAATGTTCAATGCATAATTGTACAATCTGATGAGAATTTAACGAAAAGAATATTTTTTTTTAGTTCACATCATCTTTATTTTAATAAAATAATCAGATTATTTCAACAATCTTCTTTTTATCATCATATTGAACTTTTATTTGGAGTTTCTATTCATATTGTACATTCAACAACTACATTATAGGTGTATTACAATATTTACATTATAATTTAATCCAGACAAATACAATAAATCTATGTATGGAGGGGTGGGGTAAATTTCAAGGGGACGGGAACGAAAAAATTGAGAAAAACCTTTGCGACACTAATTGTAATAAGAAGAAATAGATAACATTCATAGTCAAATTGCAGTGGTTATCAGAGATTAGTATCCAGTTTTAGTTGAATTAATTCGTCACAGACTGATGTTGGTAGGGTATCAGTGAAAATCAAGAAGCATTAAACAGCTGTCTCGATCTAGTATGGGACTCTTCAGCAGTGTGCACACTAGATTCTGCCCAAGCGACTTCAGGTTGATGAATATCCAACCCCCTACACTGCTGTTACCCAATGATAGAATTTCCACTTCTATCAGGTTGTGATATGGCACGATTATTATCCATTGTAGTTGGTGATAACTGTCTGACTCCCGACATATTTGCACTCCATCAGTCGCCACTTCTCTCTATAGCTTTAATAAAATCCTGAAGTTAGTCACGAGTAAGCTGACTATTGTAATTGAATTGGGAGGGTTCGTGGAGATTGGTGTTGTGTTAATTGGTTGAATTCGTACCTATGGTTAGGTATCGACTGTACTCACTGCTGAAGAGTCCCATACCAGGACGAAACGGCTGTTCAGTGCTCTCTTGTTTATATTGGCACTCTGTCACCATCAGTCTATGACGAATTTAATCAACCAAACTTAATATCAACCTCCACAAAGCATATTAAGAAAATTACTTGTTAAATTTACTGTAAACATAAATGTATAGCTCGTGTAAATGGTTGTATCCAAAAGAATTTTGTTCTCTACTAAAACGTCTTCATTATAACTGTGTTTTAATCCCTCTTCACCTCACTAAACTCAAAAACAAATCATAGAAAACTGATTAACAGGGAATTATTTAATCAATTTCAATACTAATAAATATGGTACCATGAAGAAGTGATTGTTTGAAAGTGTTCAAGGTTAACTAATTGAATATTAAACTTGTCCTAAGAAATGTATGGATACTAGAAAAGTTTACTTATTTGTAGTAATAGGATGTAAAAAATGATGTACAACATATGGTTATACTTATCAAACCTAACTGACGTATACCGAAACATAGAAATGTGTTTTAAGTTGTATTATGTCATAGTTAAGCAGTTAATTTTAAAATCAGAACTTTACGAAACACATGTGACGATTACAATCTATTCATCAAGTTCACAGTTCAGTGGTTATGATCATGTTAGATATTTCTGATAACACTTAAACGAGTGGACAACGTTTTTATTAGAAACTCTTTTTTGTACTTACTAGTAATGTTATGCTGAAAATCGACTCGGTAGAAACTGTTACATACACTGACAGCACTAACAGGTCAAGGTATCCAGAGTTTAGAGGTAATGGAATTCAATCATTAGTGATGATAATATATTTGCTTCAACTTTATTCTGAGATAGGTGTTTGGGTGTAACGATTGGAAAATATTGTAAGTAGGTTTTGTAAGACTTAGTATTCAAAGATTATCTATAACCAATGGGAAAGTGATGCTATAATCTTAGATAAACTATATTACAGTCAATGAAATTACCAAACTGGTTAATCAATAAGTAGTAATTAATTTCAAGTTTAGAAAATAGCCGCTTAACTGAAACAAACCATGAAAAGGGTGTGATTTGTTCCCTACTTTTAGAATGTGTCCACTTATTTTTTATAACTTTCAGTACGTCAAAAAATAATTGAGCCTCCTAAAATATCTCAACCACTAAGTTTGGGCTAATTTTGTTATCTTTCTAGCAATTCCAATAAGTGAGAGTTGATGATCAAGAATGCAATTGATAAATCACTAGTTATATAGCCTGTAGTCACAAGGTTGTGGTTTATTAATTGTGTAGTTATTAGCAAAATGATAGATACGTGTTTCTTTCTATCCAGGAGGCGTCACCTGGATTATTACTTTGAACTATTTGGTGGTCGTTTGGTTTTACCACCTTAGTGGATGACACACTATAGTGATTGAATCAAACGTACTGCTTTCGATTCTCAGTGTAAGTTATATCCAGCTGGTGGAACTCAGGTATGACAAGGGCGCCTTATAACATTCACTACTAGTTACATGGCGAAAACTAGTGTGAAACAGGAGGATACAGAAGTTTTTATTTATTCTAACAAAAAATTTATTAGTTGATGAATATCTGTTGATTATCGTATAGATCAGTATTCCATCCCCTCCACACTTGATCGGAATCCTTTTAAACATACCGACCAGTTTCGAAGCTATCGGCTGAATTGTAGGTGACAGGGTAGTTATCGAAGGTACGTAATTTCACCCCCACTATAGAGTTATTCTAATTTTGACCATATGAACTAAGTACCATTGTCATTACCGAAACCTCCGTAACCACCAAACGACTAATCAAATTACATACTTATTTGGATTGTCGCTTCACATATCAGATATGCTATGGCCATTTTGTATGCGGATTCATGATCGCAAAATAGATTTTCCTCCTCATGAGTCAAGCAAAATCATCATAAATTCTTTCAAAGATTACCAAGTTTCTAACATAGTTATGCCTCACTCTTCGTATGGTTCTTGGTGGCTAATAAGTAATGGCAGCAGTTGCAAAATTTCCAATAGACAATGTGGTTAATAAGGTGTATATCACTTAATATTGAATACAATATCATCAATAATTCATAACGAAAATTATCATACTCAGTATCACTTGGGATTTTGTAATAATCTGATAGATTTGAAGATATCTTTTATTACCGAGATGGTATCAGTTGAAGACTATTGTGCATAAGCATGGAAGCTTATTGATCTTTCAGTTCATCAGTGATACATCACTAAGCATACAGTCTACGTCAACGGCTTCCTATCTAATAACTGCTTCATTTGAAATAGTTTTATAGTTAATACCAGTTAGTGATAAAAACTACTTTTATTAACTTGGCAAATTTGACTATGACACTCGTCAATAGATTGATTAACCGATTCATCAGATTATAACACTATAAATCTTATTACATTTTGAGATGATAGAAATGATTTATAGTTTATGAGAATGATATTGATGAAGTGGAATTGGATTAGAGATCATTGTTTTAAGTCACACATGGCGTACAGGTCAACTCGAGGTTGTCAAAATGTGAGGTAGCACATAGTAGAGTACCTCTGGGAACTTCTTTAGGTTCAGAGTTATTTCTCTAGTGTGTAAACTTATATCCCCTTATATCCTAATAATATATACATCGGAAACAATAAACTACAAAGGAAATTGTTAATAACTTCAAAACGTTTTTTTGACAATAAAAGAATGATCACTTACTCGATATTTACTGATGAATATCTTCAAAGTCATTATAGTGCATACTAAACTTCAAGGTATACACGCATACATAGTGAATAACGTTGTGCTATTGCTAACCTGGACGCACTACGACCATAGGGTCATCACCAGTGAAAAATTGAAACCCACTACACACTATTGAACCGTGGCTGTTAAAAGGTTACACACCATCTAGTCAATAAACTGAGTTTTCAGTTAAGCTGATGTCGAAACCTCTTTGAATGTACATACTATATTTGTAAGCTGCAACTAGTCAAGCTTAACCTGTCCCAGCTGTCGTGTAGAAGAACTAGAGAGGGCTTAATAGTGGTCATCTCAAAATAAATTTGTACATAACGTGGCGCTTTTTCCTGTCCCTCTTAGCATTAAATTTACGAGGACACTGTAGTAAAATTCACGAGTCCATGACCAATTACCTGCAAGTTCATTACCTACCCTCTTACCTAATAATCAGCAAATAAAACTCCCTACCACAACACATGCTTAGAATTTCATCCGTCTTTGAATTCAAAAATATGTTGGACCAACTGAGGGACTCTATCCTTAGGATTAACGCAGGTCATTCAGCCACTTGTTTTTAACAAAATGAAGCTAATGTGACTGATATGATCACGAAGCATTCATCACATTTTTTATACGATATCATCAACAAAAGCTTCTGATTAAATCATTAAAATTTCTTTATTATTGGGAAGTAGTCTGCTCGAATAACCTGGGATGTTGTTTGTTGTTGTCTATAACTTCGTCTTCAGCGTTTAAGCATTCATTTTAATTGTTCTTTCCTTTGACTTAGCAACAAAATCACTCCACCTTTTATATGGTTTTATCATCTCGGCAAGTAAATGTCTTACTATTATCATTGCTGTTAGTAATATAATAGACAGTTCACTTTTAAAATACTGAAAATGAAATTTCGTTTGTTTCGTCTAAGATATATAATTAGTATTTATTAGAGATGTTTCCAACCACCTGTCAGATACTACATGATATTCCTTTTAATATATCATATTAAATCATTATCTCATTACAAATTATAACTGTTATAACCATTTTTAATGAATAGGCAATAGGAAGACTCAATACTGTTAATCCTAATTTCTACAGAATAAAGTAGACTGAAGATCTAGAAGATAAATAAGCACTTTGTATCTGCCTTAACATGATAGATAGGAATCTTAAAAAAAATTTGTGGTCATGACAAAACAGTGTAGTTAGCAGAAATGTTTGTTTCAATATGTTTGAAATTACTCAATCAAAACGTTGCCTGATTTGGTTTTCACTGGGATATTAAGAGAGCCAAGGATTTATGTATAGCCTGAACCCACGTCGGTGGTCGATGAATGCAAATGTCTAAGTTCTACATAAAGTCAGTCGCTCTTCGAATAATTTAGTCAATACATCTGTGACTGAATAACCGAGTAATGAGATTAGAATTCCGTATTAAACTAATGGAAACTGGAAGTACGTCATGTTGACAAACGCCAGCTAGCATGAAATTTCTAATCACTTAGACTAATGGGTATACTCTGATTTGGTAGATAGAATTGTATTGTCAAGAGAGACTGAACAAGCACGATATTAAACACTATTCAGTGATAGATGTAGCTATTCTTTTTATTTAATCCATATGCAATAAAACTTATAAATGTATGCCTTATTTCCTTAGTGCCAATCACTATTCAATAAGACGTACGTATTGGTTTAATGATACTCAAGGTACTTTCTATAAAAAGATGAAGTTACTAAGAAAATAAATAAATGAAAGTCAGTTAACAATCTACAGTTGTTACTGCAAATCTCATAGTTTGGAAGATGTTTGCGGTGTATTCCAAAGGTTTTCAACCTAATATTTTGTTTACTTTATTCATTACTGTGTTTTATATATTTTTCTGAATCAGAAACGAAACAGTTTTTCGGTTGAAATAGCCTTTGGTGTGCTGGTATGAAGGTAAGATACGAAATGACCAAGATATATGAATACATACCTTTTATCTAAAGTGAATCAATCGAACTCGCACCATAGTTACGACGCAATTACGTTGACGATGATCGCCTTGCACAGTGGCATAGTGTCCAAAGACTTCCCCAGAAATAAAGAGTAGCAGAACAACGTCAGGAAGAAAGAGATAGTCCCTAGTCACTTAAGGCGTAAGAACAATTGGTCTGTACATCACGCATCAGACCAATTAGTAATAGGAAATACAAAATGTATTAAACATTGAACCAAGTGAGTTGTGAATAGAAGTCGGGATAATAGGCCCTTATTAAAATTACAGTAACTCGGGAAGGAAATCAAATGTCATAATTGATAACGAGTTTATGGATGGCTTACAAATTAAGCATTGAAGCATCAATAAATGTTTAACTTGGCAATTAAAATTCAGGATACCACGGAGAATAGACTCCTTAGGTTGTGATTCCCGATTCTTCTTCCCGTCATAACATCGGTATCTCACGATTTCAGTTAGTTTTATTTCACCTTTCATTAACACCCTAATTTCACATGTAAAGTTGTAATATTCATTAATTTCAATTTCAAGCAATTCATCTTACTGATAGGCTTATTCAGTTTATCCTGAATATCTAAAGTTCAGGTTACATTAGACATGTTATTGAGCGATTGACTATAGGCTAGCGCGGAATACTTCCATTCTTAAGTAAATCCTATTTATGTGCCAATATGTCAATATCTTCATATTCCATTATTTCAAGCATATCTTCATTCACATATACTTAGGATATGATTAATGAATAAGATAAGTACTAGAAGTCATATTAATATTTAATATAATGTGAAACTCCTCGGCAGTGCGCACCCCAGATTCCGCACCCTGTGGTTTAGGTTGACGGCGAATGCCTAATTATCTGCACCACTGGATCGGCATTTAATCGTGGAATTCCCACTTCCATCAGTTTGTGATATATAGAGCGACGATCACCCATTGTCATTGGTAATAACTGTCTCACGCCCGACAACTCAACTCCACCTGTTACGACTAGAACGAAACAGCTGTCCAGTGGTCCCTGGTTTTCAGTGGTATCCTATCAACATCAATCTGTGACATATTCAATCAAATAAATAACCAATCTCCACAAAATTAACCATCCCAATTAATATAATGTTCAGTATGAAAAGTTGTGTTATATTTGATTGTCAATTATCTTCATACCTATTTTTCTATCTTATTTGCTCTATCCATTTGAAGGGCTTTAACTTATAAACTTACTAGTCAGTAGAAAATAATTCGAATTATCCAGATATTGTGATGCTCATTTGATTAATAACAGACATTTATTCCTGAAAATCCAATAAAACAATCTCATTATAAAAGAAAACATGCATTTGATTGGATTGTTGTATTGTAAAATGTAAATGACAAATACAATAATCGATTCTTTTTCCTTCCATCGATTATCGTTCGTGTTTTTCTCTTAAACACATGAAGAAGACGGCTTAGCAACTATAAATGTTTACTTAAATGTTACATTATTCAAATGAAAATGTCTATCTTTTCTAATATAAACATAATGCATAACTTGCCTATCTTATTAGTTAGTTGTAATTTCTCATGGTTTAATATTTACAGTCTATAAGTCATCTGATATGGATGATAATCAATTATTGACTAGTTAATAGTAGTCAATTAAAGAAAAATGTCTACTGTAATTCATGTTTACATGAAAAAAAAAAAGAACATGGTATCGATTTAGAATAAGTACCGATAAATTACTTCTATGTAGTATCTTGTTTATAATTATAAGTAGTATAAACACTAAATGATAAATTTATTTATAAAATAAACAGAAAATAAATTATTTACTTTTAAAATAAAAGTTTCTCTTTTTAAACAGTCAGAAATATTCTCAATAAATAAACATTATCTACTAATGTACATATAAGTAATGAATGTAAGATTTAATTTCTAGATTTATGGAACAATTTAATATACAAATTATCAAAATGGGATTATGTCTCCATTCTAATAAGTTATGTTTGGCGGTATATAAAACATTATAGGTCTAAGATAATTTACTGCAAGGTGAGCTGAAAGAAGAAAATATCATGAAGTTGTATGTATAAAACACCAACTGTTTTTGTATACATGAATGAAAGTAGACGCTAACATAGATATTGGAATAGATAACCACATCTTTAAAACTTCAGAAAAATGTGTCAATGTAGGAGATAATGATAAAGTTAGAACAGTAGAGAATGATCTGATTTTCCTTGGATTCCATGGAAGATCAAAACTAAGTTGACCAAGTTATGTATTGAAGTTGGATTGTGACTAGCAAGTGGAATCCAGGACGCGCGTTTCGTCCTATTTGGGACTCATCGGTTGGATGTACCTGCATCTCAATGTTGATGTTCACACTGGGATTCGAACTCAGTCCGCTTCGTGTCAAACGGGAAAATACAAGCTTATCCTAATTATAAATAAGTTGACCAAGCATATTACTAAGACAAATTATTTCACTTTTCAGAACTTCAACGTATATTCTATCAAGAGAAATTTCATAGATGCTAAAACATTTAAGGGTATTCATGCTCACATTCTACTAAATCATCTATATAGTTTTTTTTGGAAAAGATTAATAACATTTCATTCATCAGCGACGAACTGATAGCATCCTTTAACACAACAGACCTATTCACTTTAAATGAGCCAAAGCTGGCAAAATACATTACATCACTCCTCGTCACCGACAATCCTAGTTTTCTATAGCACACAAAGTTTCAAAGTTCAAGTATTTCGACACACATCGACGTTTTTTAAACAAAATACTTCCTATTAGGTAACAAAATATATAAACAAACGAGAAGATTACTAATAACACCATCATACGAACTTTTGAAGAATTGATGATGTTGAGACTTGAAACTTCAAGATTACCAATGATCGAAAATATAAATTTACAGTGTTGATGACACCTTTGTCATAATCAAAAGGAATGAGTTGAAAAGTGGCTACGTTTCAATCAACAACGTCTTTGACTACATAAAGTTCCCATTAAAAAGGAGTCGAATAACAAAGTATTATTCATGGATGACCTAATCACCAGAATCAATGCAGGAAAACTAGTGACTTAAGTTTACCAGATTCTCACTTACAGTAGCAATAATCCAACAACCTAAAAGTCAACTGCCTACGAATCTATTTCAAAGGGTAAAAACACACTACGGTACACAGGCCACATGGAAAATTAAAGAAAGCGCCTAACTAATGTCCTCAAATAGAACGATTATCCATACGACTTAATCAAAAAATGACCCATAAGAAAATTGAAAAACTTAAAAGTAGAAGATAACAAACAATATCTTACCATCAGAAATTATAACAAAACTATTAAAGTCATTATGACTATGCATCACACAAACCAATGAATTCACTGAAATCAGTTCTATTCAAACCAGCGGACGAAATAACAATAGTAGATAAAATGAACAATATCTGCAAAATAGACTGCAGTAACCGTGTGAACCATTTTATCTAACAAAGCTGCTAACCCCTTCATCTCTGTCTACATGAACATCAATTAGCTATCAAACCCCACGGCGAAAAGTTGTTTACATTAATAAATACAGACAAATATGGACACTGAGAAAACGCTGCGAATCTGGACAAAGAAAACAAAAAATAGGGAAATGAACTTTTAAAAGCTTGGCATTCAGGTTAGTTGGTTATTAGAAAACATATTCAAACAAATCCAAGTTATCAACCATTTAGAAAGATAATGAACGACATCAATGCTCCGAATTAAATAAAGAGAGAAGGGACAGGGCATATGTCAACAACAATCCGTTATATTTAAGGTTAATAGAAGACGCTGTCAATGACATACAGAGAAATTCTCATAGCTCACATCTGTTAGAAGTTACTTTCAATGAAATCTTCCAAAACTAACGTAGATCATTTTAGGATGTTGGAAAAGCAAGCTCATAAAATGGATCAAGGCTTTCAACAGCGCCATTTCTGGTATTTGATTAAAATAGATAATCAGATAGACTTCTTGAAATCTGCTAAAGAGAATAATAAATAGTCAATCCATTGCCTTTTAGTATTTTATGAAACATTACCTATCAAACTTGTAAAATATAATTATATCAGCCTAAGTATGCCTTATTAACCAAAACTTTGGCTAATCATATCACTACTTGATATCTTTACTGGTTCGGAATTATATTTCGGTTATTAAATTGAAGAATTACTAGTTGAGTATTATATTTAGAGTTAACGTGTATTTATTTCCTATGTAACTTAATTGTCTCTCGACATAACATTCTCAATGTTCCAGGAGTATCATTATCATATTGTATATAATAGTCACTGTTTAATAATTCCTTAGGAAAGTTTTTATAACATGAAGAAATAATGAAAACGCCTTCAATAATGAGAAACGTTTTAAAAATCTATGCAATATATCCCAACAGGATAGTTTCTATGGACAAAAATTACATATACTTATGTCTTTAATGAAAAACAAACTTTTGGAGGTTAATCTCGTATTTATCCCTTCTGCCTATATATGTTTGTTTTAAGGTTGTAGTCAAAAGAAATTTCGAAAGAAGAAAAGTCGTTTTATAAACAGTCACCGTCGTGCTCTAGTGATAGACTTATTCAATTTGTTATAAGTTACGTGAATTTCAGTAGAACTTGTTATAGTAAAGCGATTCGGATTTTTATTCTTATGGAGAGACTGATTATAGATATGGAAGGGACAGGGGTATTACGACTTTCCGTTAAAACTATAGATACTAGTCGTTTATTCAGATCTTTCTGCTACATTCAGGAGATGAGATCGAACCCAACCATCAATTTTTGGAAGCATATAATACACTATTCTAAATGCTTAATCCTAACGAGTGGCTGGACCACAGATGTGGTAAAATCAGTTAACTTGCCCTTTAATTGAGAAACCACTATTGGATTACTAAAAAACAACAAAATCAGAGATCTGAAATTAGAATATGTTTGAATCTTCCCGTTGAATTTTTATGGACTAAAATTGATCAGTCTTTGTTGCCCTATGCTTATCCTGAGCAGATTGCCTCGATGTAGTGATAATCCACAGGTACTATTTGAGTTGGATTGTGACTAGAAAGTGTAATCCAGGACGCGTACTTCGTCCTCTTTGGGATTCGTCAGCTGAATGTACCTTCATCCGAATGTTGGCGTTCACACCGGGACTCCAATTCAGTTTGTTTCGTGATAAACACCACCACGTTCCTCTTAATAGTCCATGTTCACGGTAGACACAAGACGTTGCAAAAAGCTCCACCTGTAACCCATTTTCACCAACCTCCTGTGCATAATGCCTGCTTCCTTATTTATAGAGTCTGAGGGATGTATCCTTTTAACTGTGGTTGTAGGTCATTTAATCAGATCTCTCATGTAACTTATGGGCAAGAAGCTAAAGAAATGCATGTGATGAAATGTTGAGGAGTTATTTCTATAGATGCCTCTGAATATCAATCCACATCTTTTAGTGATCACGTCTATCTACCAAATGTAATAAATTATCGTACGTGTTCTTACAATTGAAAGAGATTTTTGAATACACACAACTTATGTATCCTTCTTTTTAGTGAATGATGTTGAAGGTACTGTCATTATAACGACAGAATCAATCGAGTTTCGCATTCATTTATTTGAGAAGTCCATCTTATAATTTTAGTGGGAAAAAATTAGCTAAAATTTAGCTCATAGGCATAACATCAATTAATTGACAATAAATATTGTTAAAGACAACATGTTTATTCATTATACATATCAATAACAATTCTTTCAAGTTGATTTATTCTTCTGTTAATTGTTTGTTTTGCACAAGAATTCAATTGTCTCAATTAGTTTCACTTATGAGGATACAACACTTTGTGATATTATGTATTTATCAGTAATACTCAATTCCATCACTTTGGTAACAAAGTCAAACAGCTTGTTGGAGATGCCAGATCCCAAGAATTTTCTTGGTAAACCTGTTATTTCTGTGATTTATTTGTTTAAATTCAAATTTCTTGTTTTCGCACGAAAAAGTTTCTTTTTTACCTTCAGTTTGTGTTTTCCACTTAGTAAGAGGCTAATTCATATTGGTTTGATGTGTATTTTAGTACGGTATTTATGAAATTCCAAGGACACTCTTTTTTGTATATATATATATATATATATATATATATATATCTGCATGAGATGTGTGGTTGTTATTCCGTTTGCCAGGCTCCCTGTGGAATTAAATGCTTTTACTGACTTTAGACTTCTTCCTCTAGTTAGCTGGTCTGGGGCTCTGTGAATAGCTTAGCTTACCTGCTGTTGCGTCGCAGGTCATACGTTTGCTAGCAGGTATCGAGGTGTTTTCTTGAATTCGCGTAACCTAGCACAGCTTCATGACACTTTTATTTACTACCGATTTGTGAAGAGGTTCTACTAGATAAACTAGGTACCTGGCAATAAAAATTTGAACATATCTAAAATAAGTTATAGAGGAAGAATATAAATATTACCGTACGTTGAATGCTGATGAAGATTTTGCTTAAATAGATATTATGTTCCTGTATGGTTTAATGGATGATTGAACACTAAACAGTTAAGTTTAATGAAATGTAAATAAACGAAACAGTTAATTAGATTCAGTCACTTTAAACTTTAGGAAAGAAACAACAAACGTTTTAGCAGAATATTAAAATTTCATTTCATTTCCTCTGGTTTTCATCAGCCGTTTACAATCTCTATATATGTCAAAATCAAAATGATGATATTCATGAGATAAATGTATGTAGGCAACAAAGTGCAGCCGACCTACTGAAAACTTTCAACATGATACATAAAAATATACGATTTTCTATGAAACGTTAAACAGATGGGTAGTATTACATTCTAGATGTCATATTACATAAGAGGGAGGTTGGGACGATTCAACGTTAATTGTATTGTGAAGACACAAAAAATGAAGTTTAGTTGATATTTAGTAGCTGTTGTCCAAACGGACACATCGAGACAATGGTCATAACACTCACAAATAACACAAAATAGATAAGTAAGGTAGTGTTGATGAATTAGATGAAGAGATAACTAAAGTCTATAGATGATCAAAAGTAACCGGTGACTGCAGACATTTATTGACAAATATAAAAGAATGGAGGAACAGTGTGAATCGACAGTCAACAGGAAACCCACATTCCTCCAACTTCCATTTAAAGATGACGACACACCAGTAACAATCAACTCAATACATAAAACCGTATTAATCAGAGCATACTCTGCAACAATGCTGATCGTCACACACAATACAGTATCGTATTTAACACAATCGAACATTGACAGGTACACATTTCATTTTGCCATCAACCACACCTTAAAATTTACGTATATCTACCTAAGCAGTTACGTTATTAAAATTCAAATAAATTGTTTTCATCTGACACTATGAACACATCCAAATACATTTTTGATAAAACGTGTCAACTATCTTCAATGCTGCCGTTTCGAAACATCCCCTTGAACCAGAACATCTGATTGGTGCTTTTAAATCTCACAAAGTGATTAATAGACAATTAAGTTCTACTCTTAACATTTACTGAAAGCATAACAATCAGAATGTTGAAATAGGATTTCTGTGTTGAAGTGAATTAGTGGTTGGACTATCTCTTCCATGAAAACATTAGATTTATTCTATTACACGACTACATTGTTTAATACATTCACTCATTCCAACTACATCATATTTAAGCTCGTCCAATTCCACAATCTTACTTTTCAGACTGACTGATAGTGACTAAATTTATTCTCATTCACTGGTAACTTGCATTTGATTTCCCCGTTACGCAATAAGTTAAGATCTTTAAATGCATTTTTTTGTGTTTTCATGTTGTTCTTGGAATTTCACTCATTAATCATATCGCTTGTTATTCACTTCTATTAATTTCACACAGAGCATAGATTTCACTGGTAAATATTATTTGGAATTCAAAGACTCATTATTATTCAATTTGTATAATTTTAGTATTCATTAAAGATCTAGATATAAAATCCCAGTTGTACAGAAGTTTTCTAGATGTTTCAATAGTTCAGTTTCAATGTTTTTCTCCAACTATGGATCTTAATAGAGAACAGCAGTTCCCTCTAATAATCAGGTATAATTTGAAGCTGAGTTTTAATTAGTATGAAAACTAAAATCTGAAGACTTTTAACTAATAAACTCCAGCTACTTAAATTTACTTCACTCCCTGATGAAGTAATGGATGCACACTGATGAGGAGTCTCAGACTTGAACGTAAAAGTTGTTTAGTACTTCCTGGTGGTCAGTAGTTGCCTAATTCAGATCGATCTGTGGTAATAAATTAACATTCATCAGTCTCCATAACACGCAACTGCAATAAGTAAGTGTGTATATATGTTTTGGAGTAATAACGGAACCAATCGATTGTGACAAGTTTGATTCTAATAGGTAACTAAATAATAGAATATAGATCCATGTTGTGGTTATCCTTATAAAGCAGAAGGATGTTTGAGTAGCAGATAATTTTCTGAATTCATCTGTTAATAATTAGTTGTCAAGGTGCAATTGGCAATACTTTGTTTTGCTTACTCATACCATATGGACTTGCTCATTTATGTTGTTGCATATCGAAATATTATCTGAATAGAACTAGGTACCTATCAGAATGCCATTCGATTAATATATGCTACACAAGGAATTATCCTGTCTTAACAGTTAGACATGATAAGCATTCTAAGCAGTAATTGTCTTAGATGAATTAATGTAATATGTTCGTACCCCACAAACAACTTGATAATCACACTGACATTTTACTCAATCGTCCATTTAAGGAAAACAAAAACAAGAATAATTCAGTGATGAAGGAAATGCGAAGGGGTTTAAAGTTCAATTGTAATAACCAAAAGACGGTTACAACCAACATTGAATAAGTGTTCGAATATGCTTCTTCTAATAAAAAGTACCGGTTTCAATTTGTGGATAGCTAAAGATCCCACCATACAATAATTTCTATTCAGACAAGGAAACTGGTTATATCAGTTTTAACTTTGTTGATTTATTTTACCCAACAACAAAAGTCATAACTAACATAACTTACTTCTCAGTAAAGAATTCATTCTACAGTTAAATGACATTTTCTTCTCACATGATGGACATTTCTGGAACACAAAATACATGTTACATTCTTTTTTTCGTTTACCCTCCTCCTCTTTCACACACACACACACATATAAATACAAACCGAAAATACGTGTAATCAAATAAGTCAAACAAAATAAGGTAACAGTTGTTCACTTCAAATCACACATAAATAGCCTACAATAGGAGGATAACTATTTCATTTTCCAGTGTTATACATTGTGTAAACACGTTATTCTTGGACCTATACTAAGTTGTGAAACGTCAGAAATTTCATGTTCAATTGATTGGGATGTAGTAAATATACTACTTAACTCTATAAATATGTCATTTATTTCAAAGTGTATATTAGAATATTTATGAACAAGTATATTTCGTAGTTGAATAACATAATAAAGGTAATGAATTCAGTAGTTGACCATAATGTAAAAAATATTTGAATTTTAATAAAGACGTTTTCCGAAAAGAATGACTTCATCTACTCTCATTCACTACACTATCGAAATCAATAAACAACTACTGATTCTTTAGTGTTTGAAATACCACATCACCGAGAACCCATGAATTATTTCGGGTATCGAGTCTAGATCTTTATTGTATTCAGTAAACATGTTAACGTGCGATCATTTAAAAAAAAAACACTACACTTCCTAATTCCAAATAATGCCAATCTGTGACAAAATGTCATTGTCATCCATTATATCTCACTGGTAAAATGGTTTGCCTTAAATGTGTCTCTTGTATAGGAAATTCCGAATATCATTAGATTGTCAAGGATAGATGAAGAGAGATAGTAGTTCGTTAAATATTTAAGTTAAATCATGATAACAGACTTCTTTTTCAAAATGTAGTTGCATTGATTACAGATTAATGTCAGTCAGGTATCAGTGAAAACCAAGGGACTTATCACAGATGCTTCATCTCACTACTTGACCCTCTAATAGTAAGCACGCTCGAATTCACTTAACGCCACTGGATGAATACTTAGCCATCTGAACCGCTGGGCTGAGATCAATATGTGACGAATGCTAGCAACTAAGCGTAATGTCTGTCCCCATAAACCACCGTAATTCGGTTTTAAATAAATTGAGCACTGAATAGGTAACTTCTAGAAATAAGCATTAGAATGTCACATATACATACTATTTATTTCCCTTCATTGAAACGGTAACTTCCAAAATCATAGTATGATGCTGTAATCAGTAGTTTCCATTTATTAGTAGTGGCTATGACTTTTCCTCTTGATGTGTCAACATTACCTTCCATCCAACAGTCTTTACAATATACATCGTTACATTACTAATTTGATTATTATGCCAATAATGTAGTAGGGACTGCCAGAAATTTGCTAATTTCATTGTAAATGTAAATAAATCATCTTGCAAACTACCAGTAGGCAGAACTGTAATCAAAGCGTTGTGCTAATCGACACTAATCGATAAGGAATCGCTTTATTTCTAATGAGAATGATACTCTCTACAGGGTTTACTTATTCATTTACTTATTAAATCAATGGAATCTTATGAACTCTCTGAACTAGACAACATAATATCAGCTAGTGTTATGTTGCCAATTAGTAAACGAGACATATTTAATGCTAATGATATGTTCATATTATTTTACAAGATTAGATTTACATTAATATGTTGAAACATTTATATTTCGTTGATTTTAAAGGACGTATATTTACTTCATGTTAATTTACACCAGTGGTGATCAATTAAACCTGGTCTTCCTTTATTATACTAGCCAGGTTTACATGCCTTCATATGTCTAATGAGATTGTAGAAATCAGAAATGTTAACTTCAAAGAGTTATTTTGCTTTGTTCAGTGTCATCTTCCATAAAAGCAGATAGGAATAATAAGGTGGTGTATATTAACGTACTGACTTTTCATGGAATGAAACCTGGTTCCATATTTTAAGGAATGTCAATTCAAACGTAGATTGAATCTTAAGTAGTATATTTATTCTCTGAAGAAATGGTTTACACTTAGTCGTCAAGTGTCAAAAATTTCAGTTTCTATCTATTCGGATATAATAAATATATTACTTGTTTCTGCTAACTACTTATCCAATGGTCAGTTTATTTAAGACTATCAAATCTAACCTTGGTAATAATGCATACAAGGAGTTCGTTCAGTTGTATCAATTCAACTATAGTACTTTATTTAATTGTTTAGGTGAACAGTATTTGTATAAACTTTTACATATTAAGTTAACGGCCAAATGAACTTCTTTAAATAACCTGGGAATCTTAGATTGTTAAATATACTGTTTCCAAAGAACTAATGTGTTAAAGAAAGTCATTAAAACAGAAATAGACGTCACCATCGTAGTAAACATGTATACTGAATTACTACTGGAGTGTACCGTGTTTGTACATATTAAGTTGAATAACGAGATATATATAGACAAGTTCATGGGGAGTAGCAGTAGTCTCCCCCACTGAGTCCCATTTTAGCCAATATTTCTATTAACCGCTTGTTAATTGTGGTGAAGTAGAATAGAATAAATTGTTTCACTATTACAACTTTATTTTTAAATAATCATTTTCCTACTTAATAGGTTTTAAGTAGTATATATTATAACAAATAATTGAAGGTTATAATGTCATTGTCTATTTGTATCTTTTATTTAAAATTCCCTAAATCGTCCTAGCAACTAATTAGGCTGTAAAGCCTATGAATACCAGAGTGCTTGTGACATAAGTATATGATTTAAAGTACGACTAAATCAATGGAATATATCCTAAAGGTTTTGCTATTTGGAGCTTGACTGTAAACATCCGTGGTTAATCACAATGCTTGTGATTAATGCATTACTACTGTAGTTTACGATTGTGGCTCAGCTATACCCATCTAGTAAATGAAATAGATTCTAATAATTCTACATATACGTAAGTGATATTTTTCAAATATTTTGTTTTAATATGCTACACTCTTCTACCAAATGAATGGTATAAGTGGTAGTAAGTGGAGTGAACAAAACACAGTTTACACAGAAACACTGCATATAACCCAAGCTCAGTTATAGTGACCTACATAAATGGGTGTTTAGTCAAAATAGAATTGCAATCAGGTGTTATATGGGCTATTTAATTTGAACTTGACCAGACGGTTAAGCGTTCGCTGCGGAATCATTGGGTTAACGAATAGGCACAGCTGTACAATGCTTCCTGCTTTACGATGTCTATCTAACCTAGATCATTTCGTCACATTAAATTCAAAATACAATTAACATAGTAGTTTCTAAGACAGTAATAAGAAGTAACTAAAGTGTTTTCGTCGAAAACACCATCTCATATTGGAAAATTGATCCCAACATTACTTGTATGTAGGAAAATATGCCTAATGTAAATAACTTGCTAGTAATGTTGTATGTTAGAAATTGGGCATTAAACATAAGTCTTAATTACATAACAACACTGTGAATTGTGCCCTTCGTTGGCTCCCTTAATTTTATACATTATCATGTCAGTTCATGACAATTGTGAGATCAGATCACAGCTGTAAAATATTTCACTTTACATATCATACAGATCGGTGACGACGGATAAATTATTATCCGGGGCAAAGATATTAACGAAACACAGATCACAGTTAATTTAGTGGCTAATATTGTGAATAACTAGCTGCTTTATGATATCCAGGTGTTGGTTGTGGCTAACTGAAATGTTATCGCAATTCAATACAGGTGATTTATCTAGCATTCTCGGTCGCTTTTTTTGGTTCATATAAATGAGGGGTGTGATGATTACATAGGTGTAATTTTCATAAACGGTTTCAACTATAGTATCTAGAATTAAGTACACGTAACTCCTATAAAGTAAGTGATCTATATAGTTGTTTAATCCCAGAATGCAGCTCCTCGGTAGTACGCAGCTACAAGACCATCGGGAAATCGAACCCAGGATTGTTTAAGAGTTATGGAGACAATTTAACCATCAGTAAGACTGTGTTGGCACTTATGGTAGGATTTTCACTTTAACTAACTTGTAATATAGTACAATGGTCATCTAATGCTATTGGTGGTAATTGTCTTACTTTCATTAGTGCCGATAGTTTGGCGTTCCCAGAAATATCTAAACAACCCTGGGTCCATCTTCCTGATGGTGTCGTAGTTCATAACTTCTGAAGACTACCACACTAATATAAACAGTTGTTCACTATTTCTTGGTTTACAACAGTACCCCGTGAAGATCATTCTTTAACATTTAAATTAAGTAATCCCCACAGAACCACATTGAATTAAATATATTCTTTTTAGTTAACACAAAGTATATGTGTGTTCTTATTCAAAATAATTACTCAGACTGTAAGTTTGTTAACTCCGCCTGTAGCCCCTAGGGTTGCTGCCGGTCCCAAGCCCGGATAAAGGAGGAGGGTTGGGCATGGGGCTAGCAACCCCATCCCGCAAAACAGCAAACGTGCTAAAAACGCTAACCAGTAAAAACCTTTATAACCATTTTTACTCTGCCCTGGGAGTTGGAAGGTGTGTTATGACGCCTCATGGTGAAAGCCGAGTTTCTTCGGAAGCCACGAGGCCAATGTCTCTTCTGACAACCAGAGCAACAATTAATATAGGTACGTGGAATGTCCGCACGCTGTGGGAAACAGGGAGGACCATGCAAATAGCTGAAGAAATGAAAAGATACAACCTGAAGATACTTGGAATAAGCGAAACGCATTGGGTGCAAGCTGGACAGCAACGGTTACCCTCGGGAAATGTGCTTTTATACTCCGGCCACGAAGAAGAAAACGCCCCACACACACAAGGAGTAGCATTGGTGTTATCCCAAGATGCATGGAAGGCTCTTATAGGATGGGAACCTCATGGACCTAGGATCATCACAGCATCCTTCAAGACGAAGAAGGAAGGGATTACAATGAATGTCATCCAGTGCTACGCACCCACCAATGACAGCCACGAAGACGACAAAGACCAGTTCTATGCGAGGCTGCAGTCAATCATCGAGAAATGTTCAGCCAAGGACCTGACAATTCTAATGGGCGACTTCAACGCCAAGGTCGGAGTGGATAACACCGGGTATGAAGACATCATGGGACAACATGGACTGGGAGAAAGGAATGATAACGGTGAGAGGTTTGTGAACTTATGTGCCTTCAACAAAATGATTATAGGTGGCACCATTTTCTCCCACAAACGTATACACAAAATTACATGGGTTTCACCGGACCACATTACGGAGAACCAAATCGACCACATCTGCATCAATAAGAAGTTTAGAAGGACCATGGAAGACGTAAGAGCAAGGAGAGGAGCCGACATAGCTTCAGATCACCATTTAGTGGTAACTAAAATGAAACTGAAGCTGGGGAAGCACTAGACAACTGGAGCAGCAGTATTACACAAGTTTAATACAGCCCTTCTCCGGGATACTAACAAACGCAACGAATTCAAATTAATTCTCAGCAACAAGTTCCAGGCATTTCATGATCTATTAGAAAAAGGTGGAACTAATATGGAAGACAACTGGAAAGAGATTAAGGAAACAATAACTTCAACATGTCAGGAGGTTTTGGTTCTCAAGAAACAACACCAAAAAGAGTGGATTTCTGTTAGTACTCTGGACAAGATCCAAGAAAGGGGGAACAGAAAGACAGCGACCAATAACAGCCGGACAAGAGCAGAGAAAGCCAAGGCACAGGCCGAATACACCGAAGTCAACAAGCAAGTGAAGAGGAGCATCAGGTTGGATAAACGAAAATTTGTTGAGGACCTAGCAATGATAGCGGAAAAAGCTGCAAGAGAAGGAAATATGAGGCTCTTATACGATACAACGAAGAAGTTAGCTGGGAAATTCAATAAGCCAGAACGGCCAATCAAGAACAAGGCTGGCAAACCAATCACAGAAGTGCATGAACAACGAAACAGGTGGGTAGAGCACTTCGAAGAACTCTTGAATAGACCAGCCCCACTGAACCCACCAGTCATCGAAGCAGCAGCCACGGATCTCCCTATAAGCACAGACCCACCAACAGTCGAAGAAATCAAAATGGCCATCAGACAGATCAAGAGTGGTAAGTTAGCGAGATCAGGCACTTAAGACTGATATAGAAGCAACTTCAAAGATACTCCACATTCTCTTCAGGAAGATTTGGGAGAAAGAACAAGTTCCAGCGGACTGGAAAGAAGGGTACCTCATCAAGAAACAACACCAAAAAGAGTGGATTTCTGTTAGTACTCTGGACAAGATCCAAGAAAGGGGGAACAGAAAGACAGCGACCAATAACAGCCGGACAAGAGCAGAGAAAGCCAAGGCACAGGCCGAATACACCGAAGTCAACAAGCAAGTGAAGAGGAGCATCAGGTTGGATAAACGAAAATTTGTTGAGGACCTAGCAATGATAGCGGAAAAAGCTGCAAGAGAAGGAAATATGAGGCTCTTATACGATACAACGAAGAAGTTAGCTGGGAAATTCAATAAGCCAGAACGGCCAATCAAGAACAAGGCTGGCAAACCAATCACAGAAGTGCATGAACAACGAAACAGGTGGGTAGAGCACTTCGAAGAACTCTTGAATAGACCAGCCCCACTGAACCCACCAGTCATCGAAGCAGCAGCCACGGATCTCCCTATAAGCACAGACCCACCAACAGTCGAAGAAATCAAAATGGCCATCAGACAGATCAAGAGTGGTAAGTTAGCGAGATCAGGCACTTAAGACTGATATAGAAGCAACTTCAAAGATACTCCACATTCTCTTCAGGAAGATTTGGGAGAAAGAACAAGTTCCAGCGGACTGGAAAGAAGGGTACCTCATCAAGAAACCAAAGAATGGTGGTCTGAGCAATTATAAGAACTACAGAGGCATTACTGTATTGTCAGTACCAGGAAAGGTCTTCAACAGAGTGTTATTGAACAGAATAAAGGACCCAGTCGACGCCCAACTGCGAGATCAACATGCCGGATTCCGTAAAGACAGATCATGTACCGACCAAATCGCTATTCTACGGTTCATTGTTGAACAATTAATTGAATGGAATTCACCATTTTACATCAACTTCCTCGACTATGAAAAGGCATTCGACTGCGTGAATAGGAGAATATTATGCAGCCTTCTACGACATTATGGCGTACTCGAGAAGATTGTCAACATCAAACGGAATTCTAACGACGAACTACATTGTAAAATCGTGCATGGAGGTCAGCTCACAGATTCATTCGAAGTGAAGGCCGGTGTCAGACAAGGCTGCTTACTCTCGCCCTTCCTCTTCCTACTGGTCATCGACTGGATCATGAAGACTGCAACATCTGAAGGCACTCTCGGAATACAATGGACAACATCGACGAAACTAGATGACTTGGACTTTGCAGATGACAGAACTAGCTCTTCTATCTCACACACATCATCAAATGCAGAAGAAGGCCAACAATATAGCAGCAGCCTCAGCAGCAGTAGGCCTCAACATACACAAAGGGAAAAGCAAGATCCTCCGATACAAAACAACAAACACTAACCTAATTACACTTGACGGAGAAATTCTGGAAGACGTTGAAACCTTTATATATTTGGGCAGCATAATCGACAAACAAGGAGGGTTTGATTCGGATGTGAAGGCGCGGATTGGTAAGGCAAGGGCAGCATTTCTACAACTGAGAAACATCTGGAACTCAAACCAACTGTCAGTCAATATAAAAGTCAAAATTTTCAACACAAATGTGAAGACAGTCCTGTTGTATGGCGCTGAAACTTGGAGAACTACGAAAAGTATCCTTCAGAAGATACAAGTATTTATAAACAACTGCCTGCGTAGGATTCTTCGGATCTGTTGGCCAGATACCATCAACAACAACCTGTTGTGGCAGAGAACTAATCAACTTCCAGTTGAGGAAGAAATTAGGAAAAGACGCTGGAGATGGATTGGACACACACTGAGGAAACCATCAAACTGTGTCACAAGACAAGCACTGACTTAGAATCCTAAAGGCCACTGAAACAGAGGAAGACCCAAGAACACATTGAGTCGGGAATCGGAAACAGACATGAAGAGAATGAACAGCACTTGCGAAGAGCTGGCAAGGAAAGCCCAGGACAGAGTTGGTTGGTGAATGCTGGTGGGCAGTCTATGCTCCACTTGGAGTAACAGGCATTGATTGATTGATTGTATGTTTGTTAACTGCAATAAAACAGTTTTCGGAAATAATTAACTTAGAACTTATAGCCTTTGTTTTTATACACAGTCTAGGTATCTACTGAAACTCAGAAGTAATTAAACAATAGATGACTTCAATAATCCTCTGTCTGTATCATATATTAAAACATTTATCGTAACAGAATCTTTAAATGATAAATCATGCTGACAATTTTCGCTGTTATAAAACATACAACTGTGCAGTGCTCCCTGGATTTTAGCGGTACTCTACCAACATCAATCGGTGACGAATCTAATCAAATAAAACATACTGTAAACCGGTGGAAACTTTATTCCTGCAGTTTCTACTAACGATAGAATTCTTTTACTAATCACTTGAGAAAGATGACTATATACATATGAGAGATATATATTTGCAATGTTCCAATGAGTAGAAATTTCTGACATATCGAAACTTTATGCAAGTCGCTTCTTCAGAGAGTGAATAAATCATCGAATTGAATCAATATATGGTTAAATAATACGCAATAGTACAAATCAAAATAAATTAGTACAATCAAAATATGAGTATGATCGTGTCATGTTAAGTCAATTGGGTCATGGTAATACAAAGCGAGATATACTTGTATAGGTTACTGTGGGCAGGACTATAGAACAGGGACGAGCTTGTGCGACCATTCCTTTGACCTTAACATTGGCCAGGTGAAAATTGACCAATAAGAAAGCTGCTTAAGATGGAGTGATACCATTATTAGAAATATCTTTGAAAATAAAGTATTAATCAGATGTGCACAATAATTTCACATGATTAATAAATGTTTCAAGATTATCTAAGGGTTGTAAACATTTAAAATAAAAGTAACTACTACATAAATACTTGTTCATGTGGCTAGAGAGCATTTTTCCACGGGTTCCTTTATATTTGTGAAGATAATTTTTCAATTTAGACCACATGGCTCCTATGTTATTCGTATAAATTCTTGTTTGGAGTTCCACAAAGTACTGGCTGTGGACGATGACCTGATTGCTGTACCCAAGTTAAGATAAGCATCTGTATAACTTCAGATCAACCAAGTAAACTGTTGTTCCTTGTACGACATACTTCCTAATAATCGGAATTAAGGTAGATTTCTTCCGGTCAGAAACCCTTTCGAAGTTCCCTTCGCTTAATTGTCGATCTCAAATACCAAATATCTAATGTAGGTTTCAATATAAGAACTACATACCCACACTGTATGCATGCTGCGTCCCCAATTATATTTGCGCTTTCTAAAAACTATTTCATCAATCTCACCAATTTTACCAATGCCTCCCATAGACATTGGTGTTCTCATTAGTATCTCCGAGCACACATCTCTACAGTGCCAATACCACTGTACAGATGTAACTACGGTAACATCTACCACGGCCGGAGCAGCGGCTACAGGTGTCACCAATAACCACTGCATTACTAGAACGATTATCTGCTGCAGATAAACTTTGGAATGTGTGAAAAATGAACCAAATCTAATAGATTTCTTAGGCAGATATTTGTGGCATCGAAATATCAGTTTGTCACTCCTCCAAGCATTTGTCTAGATTCATAGACTCACCACAGTCACATAAACACGTTCTACGAAGCAAACCTTTCTTCTGAAAATAGCTAACGATAACTTCCTCCTCGAAATTAGTGAAGATGCGACAAATAGTCTGCAGTGTCTCGTCAACTGAATCCGATGACCTTGAGATGAATAATCGCCATCCCATTGGTTCGCCCCTATTCTACAGTTCTACCGTTACTGTGATATGAATGAGTGTGAAAATGTGTAAATTGAAAACGAAATTGTATGTGCTCACATTAGTGATATTTGATGCACTTTAATAGTGGTCGCTTGGATTGAAAGTCCATATTGGATGATTCATAAGGCCTTCCTTTTGTTAAGCGAAGTTGGGTTTAACAATACGTGAAGGGTTTCAGTTATTCGTCCTTCTTTAGAATTGAAAATACCATTTTGGATAATTTGGATATTTCTAATATCAACGTTTTGGTTGTGATGGTTAGTATGTACTGCTATTGCTGATTTGATTTGTAATTTTTCTAGTTCAACAGGATTATTAGGAGGTCGTTTAATGTAGCTTTTATGTTCTTCGACACGAGTTATGATTTCTCAAAATGACTGTCCAATGTAGACGGCACCATGTTCAAAACAACCCAACCTCTAGACGGAATTATAATGAAATTAGTATACGATGCTTAGTCTAAAGTTGTATTCACTGTTTTTCATGTTCAATGAGCATGTCGTATCCACTATATTCGGTTATTTTTTCATCCAAATTACAGCATACTTCATGTTAACGATTTCATTTCAAACCCTAGTAGTTATATTTTTCGTTCAGTACATTGACTGGGCATGTCCACGGCAGAGGGTTGACGATAAACATAGCTTCCAGAGATGAAATCCTAAGTGGTAATTAAATTTTAAAACACAGAACTTGCTCGGTGAATACATAGAAAAATGATTAGAATTCCCGGATACAATACAAGTTAATGAGCGTTGAGGACATCACTAAACATTTTAGTTGATGTCAACACGTTTGGTTGTGATTTGTTCTTAAAGATCATGATAACAACTACTCACCACCACCCCCCACCCTTAAAATATTACTTCACAAGACTTTTTTCAGTTATGGACCTTTTCTCTTTAGTAAAATACCCAGCGTGCCAAATTTCTTTCTCAGGTGTTACTAAATCACCATTACCAGGCAGCCACTATGTAACTACTTATTTGTAATCATTTAACCGCTTGTTACCATCGTTACTCCAGAAAATTCATACATTAATGTTATACATTTGTAATATTACATCAGGCTACTTGACTGCATTTGCATTTTTATTACACTATGTAAATGTGTGTCAACAACAATTTTCAACTCAATTTCTCTTGGTATAAGAAAACTCAAACTATTTCAGGACCTCGTTTTTGAAATACTATAGATTGCAAGCAACAGACGAAAACCTAAACGAAATGAAATGTAGTCTATTGTTGTTGAGGTGTTCAAACAAATGCCTCAAGAATATCACACTTTGTCATACAAGCACAGTCGTCGAGAGGATCAAATCTAGCTATTTGGCTTGGTTATCATAAACTACTTGCCACTGTCAAATTTTCTTGAATTTCCTATTTGGGTTCATTTAGAAGAAAGTGTCGTCAGATGGTTTGATTAGTTTTCATTAACTTCTTACCACCAGCTATTATATCCTAACTTGTTCCTATCAGACGGTATGAAGCCATCAGAATACACTGGACCTAAGTTTAATAATAGTCAGCACTCAACAGCAATGCTAAGGTGACTGATTTTCCGTGTAACATATAAACCATTGACACTTAGTCTCAGAATATGAGACTTCATCCCGGAGTTATATATAAATATCTCCTGTTGTAACAATATGAATCATAAATCAATTACTGTGTTGTGACCAGTGCGATATTTGTTTACTCCCCTTGGTGATGAGTGACTTCTATTGATCATATTGTGGTGCTGTAACCTGATCAAATGATGAGGTAGTCAGACGAATACAGTCAGCGCTAATAAATGAACAAGTAGTTCATTTTTAAACAACTACAATCTTGGTTGAACTGCAGATGCATTGCATTGTAGAGTCAAACCAGAATTCATTGATCATTAAAAACACCACTGTTTTAGTCTTAGTTTGGAATCTCTAAGAAATGCCCACCAACAACTTTCATAGTAATTGAATCCCATGAT
Source organism: Schistosoma mekongi (assembly GCA_034768735.1). Classification (NCBI taxonomy): domain Eukaryota; kingdom Metazoa; phylum Platyhelminthes; class Trematoda; order Strigeidida; family Schistosomatidae; genus Schistosoma; species Schistosoma mekongi. Next base: position 73,607,231 of record CM068305.1, on the reverse strand, counting down.
CTTTACTTCTCGTTATAACCATTGTTACTTACGAGGATAATTATCTACAGTTAGCTTTGGATGGTGACCACTGAAGACATAAGGTTTATGAATTCGATCCTGTGTGGAGTTTTATATAATTAATGCTAATAATTCTGAAGTTAAAATGAAACAGCTATTGATTTCTTCGTGATGTTCAGCCTATATTAATTACTAAAGCAAACAAACCTTTGAAAGAATATAACTTTCATTATTATTTGTATTAACGTCATCACCATCAGAATAACCTTCATCACCTGTTATGTTTATATAACTTGATAATAACATGGTCAGCTAAATCTTATTTAGTTGATGTGGAAAATATAAAGAGCTCTAATTAGACTGTCATTGTTAGATCTTATGATTATAAAAGAAATACCAATTATTCTATCAATCACTTGATATACTATTTATTAAAATCATAAAATATTTCCTTTCCTTAAGACATGTTCCACTGCTACTACTTTTTCACTACATATATCATGGATATTTTAAAAGGAAAAGCTTCTATACAAAAATAAATCAACATCAAAAAGCATACAACTACATTAGATCACAATCACAAACGTTGATTATATTAGATGTCATGTGATGAATTTAATGGATTATGTAACATCTATAGATTTCATGTAGATAGGTAGATAAAATAATTCATAATAAATGTTTACTTCATATAAATACCTGAATGAATCTATAAACTGTTATGTGTAACACATCATAAAATATTTTATATACGTCAATCTAATATGTGTTAAATTCTGTTGTTTAGATGTTTGTGAAATCTTCAATGTCAGTTTGTTGTTTCACTAGAGTTTGTAATATAGTGCATCCTCATCAACATATATTACAGATTGAATGTGTCACAGATTGATATTAGCAGGGTACCACTAAAACTCAGGCGGTACAGGACAGTTGTTTGGTTCTAGCGTGGAACTCCTCAGCTGTGTGCACCCCAGGTTATGTCCCAGGGACTCCAGGTTGGCTAACATCTAACCCTTTGTACCATTGGGCCGGGCATCCAATGCTAGAATTCTGTTATAGAGTGAAGAAAGAGAGGGAAGGATGATTTGGTTGGTCGTAACTAACGCCAATGGAGTGTACCTAGTTGGTAATGTACGACTGACTCAAGCCCACTCACCCCCAGGCCTACAACAAGAGACCCAGAATAAGGAACCAGAAAGCAAAGAGAGCCAGGTCCGGGAGCTGAGATCGTATTATATTTTAATCATGCCTTTATATATACATAAAACCAGACCACACTGCAAACCAATCAAGAATCTAACATTGGTACAGAACAAAGAGAAAATTGGCTGTGTATGAGTACAGCGTGTACACAATTAAGTAACGTATTTCATAGTAAATAAACAATATACTAAGAGTAAATGTACTAAACGAAAGGACCGGGTAAGTGGAACATAACAGTCATAGAAATGAAATGATTACACTGTCCATAATTATAGTAATTGGGATAATGTTCTAAAGCATAGCTCTCGAAGATAGTCAATCTTAGTTAGGTGCCCGGCATATCAAATTTCCACTTCCATGAATTTGTAATATATAGATCGACGGTCATCATATATTACAGATGTTAAATCACTGCCTACTTCAATAAGCTATATTTGTCGGGGCAGAAGTATGCTTGGAGAATGTTAGATGTGGATAAACGAAATGTAGCATCACTCCATAAAGTCACTGAGTGTCCGTCTGAGCCATGATTGTAAATGTAGACTACCTAATGGAAGTTCGATATTTTTATATTGTTGACTGCAGTACCGTATAGTTCTGACTAACTCACCTATCATATTTTTAACTTTTTAATTGGTTCAAGTTTCTGGACATATTCTTTCTAAATTAACAATATGACATAACTTGGCTATGAACATGAAGATCGAGTTTCGTCATTCAGTTGATAATAGGTGGGGTGAATTCATCAAGTTGAGTTACTGTAAAGCGGTATGTATTACTGTTGCATTTCATAAATAATGATTTGTTTAAGTGAAATAAGACGCTTCTCTCCCCCCCCTTACAATTAAACCCTTCAGTTCAAAGAACACAGTATAACCGAAATCATCCTCCTGAGCTATAAATTTTCTGCACTATCTCAAAACAATAACCATAAAAAATAATTACGTAACAGGAAATATAGAAATAGATAGTTTTAGTAAAATAGGTAGTGGAAACAGTAAACAATAGGTGGATGACATGAAAAAACCACAATTCATGAAATCATTTGTTACGTTTTATTTATCCTAAGAAGAGACAGGAGTGTCACATTTTTTCTGAACACATAAAATAGGGTTATAAGTTCGAATTCCTGTAGATTCTAATATGTATAGTAAGTAAGTTCGGACCCTAATAAGATATTTCAGTGGTATACGGTGGGTTATTTTAAATGATTCAATTCTCTCAATTACATGGCTACTATCTATCAGATTAATTAAGGTGGAGTTGCGCGTACACTATGTTTGGACTTTTCGAAACCGAAATAAAGCTAATGGTTAGTATCATGTTGAGATCTTAACTTCTGTGCATGTAAATAATTAGACTTCAATTAATAAATATGCTAAGTGCAGAAATAAATCTGATCTTTTTATCGACATATGAATAGAAATAAGCGTCATGTAGTTAAGTACTGAATAGAGCCAAATATCTACTGAACCTTTGGAGTAAGTATCTTACTATATCTTTATTAGGCTGCCTATTCTGTAGTCTAATGACAGATTTTTTACTATGCAACCTGAATTTCCTCAAAGAGTTAAGAATTCTCACTGGTGAAGTGGAACTTTTATTTAACGCTATTTTCTTTCTTCGATTGAACTTAAATATGAGTTTAAGTTATACTCTTCCACTGTATAGTCAGTTAAAGTTTCTCTTTATTACGAATCAAGTTTATTTATACAGTAAATTACAGTAAATGTAAATCTAAAATTGTATTTATCCTCTTGTACACGTGTAGACACAAACTTATTAACTCATAATGAACAGTGAAATGACCTTGGAGGCCTTTGGCTCTAAGGCAAGATACAAAACGGCCGAAATAGATGTAACATTTATTTTGAACTTAGAACAGAGTAATGGGATCTGCTTCTACGTAGACAATGATTGGTTGGATCGGAGTCAGTGTGGCTCAGCTTGCCGAGAGATAAAGTGAGCGAGTAAAACACTAGTAAATAGGAAATAAAACAAAGTTGTTTATTCAGTATGAACAACGACTCCTATATAATACATTCTGGACCAACCAGTAATAAGAAATACAAAATACACTAAGGATTAAACTTGGTGGGAGGAAGTTTCATACAGAAAACGGAATAATAAGTACACAGTAAAATTACAATAGCTCGGAAAGGAGAATACATATGACAATTAATAATGAGTTTATGGAAAGCCTACACCTTTGGCAATACATACATCATAGTTACTAAATGATTAACAGATGCGGCTTAGCTGCAAGAGTCTTGATAATATGAAGAATAAACTCCATAGGGTAATTCCAGACTCTTTGTCCGATTATTACAGACGGCATCTTTTTAAGTAGTTCTAATCAATAAAATTGAAATTAAATGAGTTTTCCATTATATATTTTTGATTTAATTTGAAAAGTAGTAGACACAATATGAATACACTCATTTCTTTCCATGACGTTATCAATATGTACAAAACCACATTAATATCTGGTCCGTATTTGAAAGTTGATGTTAGTATATGTGCATTCAACTTAACTATTCAGATTTTATTATGTTTAGTATTAGACGCATCATGCATTATACATGTAGCACAAGTCATTTAAAAGGGTCCAAAAGGATTTTACTCGTATCATTTTAGTAGTATTAGTAATAGTGATATTAATAATAATAGTCTTTCTTTGTTGTTTAGTGGAAAATGTAAACAAAAACTTTATCCGGCACCTATTCAATAGAAAACTTGATGTGTAGAGTAAATACAGACAATGAAATATGTATGTATTTTTGTACATGTCTAGTCTTTACGTTATATTAGTAATAGAAACTTTATGTTTATACATGACGAAGAGAATGGCATATTTATGAATCAGTGAATATTCTAGCGGTAAATTAGGTAGACATCACAGATAAGTAAGTGAATATGATGGCTTTGTTATTCAATAGGTTGTCAAGTCAATCACATGTATCCAGTCGAGATTACTTAAATTCCAGTTAGCGTAGATCTTAATTACATTTGAATTACCTGGCAACATGCTGGATAATCGTAGGTTAATATGATTTAGTTTTTATAAAGTATAGATGGGTTGAAATAGTTTGAAGGCAATTCTAAACACAGGTTTTGTGCTGTATGGCACTCACAGAGTAGTTACATGGATATCTGAGATTTGTTGGCAATCTTTACCTTTAACCCATACTCTAACTGTTGTTAATCAAACATGTAGTTTTAGGCTCTTTCAAGATGCCTACAACCAAAAAATCACAAAAGTAATGGTATTGAATTGTTAGTACCAAGTTATGATTAACCTTATTGATGTGATTTCCATAATAAAACGAATATGATTTTTCGGAAAAATGTCTGTTGGTGTAAGATATTCGACAGAATCAGAATTACTGAGGCAATTAGAAGCTTTTCAGGAAACTTACTCTACTGTATGATACAGATCATTCACCGAGACCAAAATTATTTATAATGTGAAGATAAGTGATGGTTGATCAAATTGGTCTCATTCTCAAAGAGAAAAATTAGACAAAGATTACAATAAACCAAGACCTGACAATGTCGAGTTAAATCTATGAGTGAATGGCAAATAATTAATAACGATAGACGTTTTCTAAACTAAAAGAAAACTAATTCACCATACTTCTTAGTATTCGTTACGAATCAACTTCAGTTGGGATACCTTTAATAACCAGTTGTTTTGTACTAGAATAGAACTCCACATCAATGCACAATTAGGATCCTTCTATGGACTTATCCACCACCTAGAAATTAAACTAATCGTCATGCATTCTCTGCACTAAATTTGTATCAGTGTAGAATACGGAGTATCACTTAAACAAAGGTATTTGTTAACTCATGAGACTCACTTGAGCCCACAACTACAATCATTTATACTGCAGTGATGTAATAAACAGTAGTAACAAAAGCAGTAGTTGACATTGTTTTAGTCGTAGTAGTCAACAATAATTTAGTTAGAATCTAATTTTTAAGATTTAAATATTCCACCGGAAGTTATTTCATTGAACTATTATATTCTGTACATTCTTCTTGTTCACATGAATGTAAAAGAAAGTCGAAGCCTTTATCTACATAATCATAGTGTTAAAATGAATAAGGGGTAATTATGTTAAATTATTTAACTGTGTACACACAGTACATTAAAAAGATGAATAGTATTGTTCTATTTATGTTGTAATACATTGGATGAAGGATAGGATGATTCAACGTTTATTGTATTGTGAAGACACATCGAATGAAGTTTAGTTGATATTTAGTAGCTGTTGTCCAAACGGACACATCGAGACAATGGTCATAACACTCACAAATAACACAAAATAGATAAGTAAGGTAGTGTTGATGAATTAGATGAAGAGATAACTAAAGTCTATAGATGATCAAAAGTAACCGGTGACTGCAGACATTTATTGACAAATATAAAAGAATGGAGGAACAGTGTGAATCGACAGTCAACAGGAAACCCACATTCCTCCAACTTCCATTTAAAGATGACGACACACCAGTAACAATCAACTCAATACATAAAACCGTATTAATCAGAGCATACTCTGCAACAATGCTGATCGTCACACACAATACAGTATCGTATTTAACACAATCGAACATTGACAGGTACACATTTCATTTTGCCATCAACCACACCTTAAAATTTACGTATATCTACCTAAGCAGTTACGTTATTAAAATTCAAATAAATTGTTTTCATCTGACACTATGAACACATCCAAATACATTTTTGATAAAACGTGTCAACTATCTTCAATGCTGCCGTTTCGAAACATCCCCTTGAACCAGAACATCTGATTGGTGCTTTTAAATCTCACAAAGTGATTAATAGACAATTAAGTTCTACTCTTAACATTTACTGAAAGCATAACAATCAGAATGTTGAAATAGGATTTCTGTGTTGAAGTGAATTAGTGGTTGGACTATCTCTTCCATGAAAACATTAGATTTATTCTATTACACGACTACATTGTTTAATACATTCACTCATTCCAACTACATCATATTTAAGCTCGTCCAATTCCACAATCTTACTTTTCAGACTGACTGATAGTGACTAAATTTATTCTCATTCACTGGTAACTTGCATTTGATTTCCCCGTTACGCAATAAGTTAAGATCTTTAAATGCATTTTTTTGTGTTTTCATGTTGTTCTTGGAATTTCACTCAATAATCATATCGCTTGTTATTCACTTCTATTAATTTCACCTGCGACTTTCAAACGTTGTCATGATTTCCCACACCTACTTACTTTTATCCAACCTCAGTTTGTTAGTATGTTATATTTCTGTTGCGTAACTTGATTTGAAAGGCGAAAAAAGCAAACATAATCAATTATTTCTAGTCCGTCGATGTTCTGTTAATAATATCGTCCTAGAATGTTCTTCAACAATATGCAGTGTATTATAACGTTATTTTTATTTATTCGTTTGTATACATTTCTATATGTGATATACAATGCTAACGCATTCAAGTATCAGCCTTCAATCGAATTCATTCTTCTTGACTCTTAACTTATTTTATAATTATAACTTTGAAATGTTGTTTAATGCAGGCAGTGGAGGAGAATCGAACAGGAATAATTAGATTCATCTTATCTGATCAAATATGTTATTAACATAATTTAAATTCATTCTAGTAATTGTAATATCACCAATGGTAGTGTTTTCATACTCATATGCTTCGTACTGTTGAAATAAATGATTCTTGAAACCCATTAATGACTTGTAATTGTTCAGTGCACTGAAACTTTTGTGTCAGTTTGAGATCTCATTGAAATATTTACTTACTTACTTAATTACTTACTTACTTACTTACTTATGCCCGCTACTACTCGCTGAGGAGCATAGGCCGCACACCAGGTTTCTCCATTCAACTCTGTCCTGAGCAATCCTTTCCAATTGTTTCCAGTTGCTGTTCATCCTTTTAATATCTGCTTCCAATTCTCAACGCAGCGTGTTCTTTGGCCTTCCTCTTTTCCGTTTCCCAACAGGATTCCATGTTAATGCTTGTCTCGTGATGCAGTCTGATGGTTTGCGTAATGTATGTCCTATCCATTTCCAACGTCTTTTCTAAATTTCCTCTTCGGCTGGAAGTTGGTTTGTCCTCTCCCCTAGTAAGCTGTTGCTGATGGTTTCCGGCCAACGAACATTCAGTATCTTTCGTAGGCAGTTGTTTATAAATACTTGTATCCGTCTGATGATGTTTGCAGTAATTCTCCAAGTTTCAGCTCCATACAGCAGGACTGTCTTCACGTTCGAATTGAAGAGTCTGACTTTGAGGTTAGTTGATATTTGTATTGAGTTCCAGATGTTTTTCAACTGTAGGAATGCTGCCCTGGCTTTGCCAATCCTTATCTTTACATCTGCATCGGACCCTCCTTTTTCATCGATGATGCTCACCAGATATGTGAAAGTATTCACTTCTTCTAGAGTTTCTCCATCAAGTTGAATTGGGTTGGTGCTCCTTGTGTTGTATTTGAGAATCTTACTCTTACCCTTATGTATGTTCAAGCCTACTGATGCTGAAGTTGCTGCTACACTGATTGTCTTCGCTTGCATTTGTTGGTGTGTATGTGCTAAAAGAGCTAGATCATCTGCGAAGTCCAAATCATTGAGTTGCATCCTACTTGTCCATTGAATCCCGTACATTCCCTCAGATGTGGAGGTCTTCATGATCCAGTTGACCACTAGGAGGAAGAGAAAAGGTGAGAGCAAGCAACCTTGTCTGACTCCGGTCCTCACTGAAAATGCATTTGTCAGTTGTCCTCCATGCACAATTTTGCACTGTGTTCCGTCGTAAGAGTTCTGGATGATGTTGACGAGTTTCTCTGGTACGCCGTAGTGTCGAAGAAGTTTCTATAGTGTTCTCCTATCTACACTATCAAACGCCTTCTCATAATCAATGAAGTTGATGTACAGTGACGAGTTCCATTTAATTGATTGTTTAACGATGATCCGTAGTGTTGCCATTTGGTCTGTGCACGACCGATCCTTACGAAAACCAGCTTGTTGATCTCGAAGTTGAGCCTCCACTGAATCTTTCATTCTGTTCAGCAATACTCTGTTAAAGACTTTCCCTGGTATCGACAGTAGCGTGATCCCTCTGTAGTTGTCACATTTGCTCAAATCTCCTTTCCTTAGTATCTTGATAAGATGTCCTTCTTTCCAGTCTGCCGGCACTTGTTCTTCCTCCCAGATCTTTTTGAATAAAACGTGGAGTATCTTTGCTGTTAGGTCGATATCTGACTTGAGTGCTTTAGCTGGTATATTGTCCGGTCCTGCTGCTTTCCCACTTTTGATTTGTCTGATGGCCATCTTGATTTCTTCTATTGTTGGTGGAGTGACATCTATCGGGAGATCTGTCTATAAAACACAGGATATAGCCTAGATATATTCACATACTGTGTTAGGACGTTATTACGTGATTATTCGAGTTAAAGACTAATAGTAACATTAAGTTGTTCTCCAAATGTTATCACTATATGATAATATATTTTCTTAGATTGAAACTACTTTTGATAATTGTTATGACTTGTTCATAAGTTAACATATAGAATCTCTGTATATATTGTTGTTATCTTTATTTGAAATGAAATTTTCCAGTGATCAGATGGTATGCAATCAGCTGATGTATAGACGTGCAACCAACAAAAACAACAGTTCATTGTTAAACAATGTCTCATGTTAGTTATATGGTGTTATTATGACTTCAATCATTTATTCTGTATCATTAAATTAATGTTTCACATAAAAATAATGTAATCAGCTGATATACCCCTAGATGTTTTAATTGTGATACAATTCGAAAAATGCAATGACCTACATACATCACATGATACCATTTACCTAAGCAAAATTTAAAAAAAAATATTTAATAAAACTAATTTTTATTTTATTCAAAAATCATATTCTACACCAAAATAACTAATAGTTGATTAACGAATATTTTGTGATATTTGTAGATTTTATCATCTGATGCATTGAACGCTTACAATACGTATTCATGTAGACTAAATGTATCTAATTACGATTGGATAGAAGTTGTATAGAGTGGAATTCAAGATTTGAAACATATCAACTAGATATTCTTTAATCAGAGTGTTAATGTATTGGGGGACTGGAGATCTCCAAATATACAATTGTTTATAGAATCAAGCGAAAGGAGTTGTGTTGATTTTTGTAAACTTTCATCACATTAATGTCAGTCAATATGAATTATACTCACATAGTATCTTTGGCAATATTTCATTCTATTAATAAAATGTTTATGATTTCAATTTGATGAATAGTCACTATGACTATACGAATATTTTGTAGATAACTGACTCTCTCTCTATCTTACTGGGATAAAGATTTCTATCTATTCGTCTTCTGAATTTGCAAACAGGAGGTTTCAAGGCGTTCAAATGCTAAAGTTGTCTGAGGCTAGTCAACCTATCAAGCACGAATTATAACATAATGTTTATACGGCAACTCTAAATCAGTTCATTCGAGTCCACTGTCGCAGTATTATCCATTGAGCTAATGAATTTAGATAGCTAATTTTCTGAAGTTGAATGGATTTAAACTCCTGATTCTTTAAAGTATTTAGAGTATTTGGTGATAGTGGAGTATTTTTACTGATCTCAACAAAAGTACAGTTATGGCAAACATAATGACTGAATAGAAACAGATTCATATTTCCAACAGAATCAGATGCTGAATGGCAATAACGAATGGATGCAAATCCTTATTATAAATAAAACAAGGAACAATCCATTAATCGTCATAACACAATAATTTATCTCTGGCATTTTAAGTGATTTCGTAAAAAGTTGATTTCAGGTTGGAGTGACAACAGTGTAATCCAGGTGCATATTAATGATTAGTCATCAATATGATGGAGTACATGTTACTATTTTAATTGCTGTCACATGATGTAATTCACTTGTAAATCGAAGCATTATCTTAGAATTTATTCAAATAGGTTCATGTACTAATAGACAATAACGAATAGAGAAAAAATATTCGTCGGTATTTCTGCAGATGAATGTTTTTGCATTCACTCAACATTAAATGATGATCTTTTATCATAGTGACAAAAATTTAACATTTTATTGATGAGGACAGATTCAATATTTTAATGATTACTGTACGATGATTCGATTGTGCAGTAAACGATAACTTCCAAGGCATATTATATAATATCTCAGTTCTACACTGTATGCATTAATTGACTAAATACGTCGCAGACTGATATTGATAAGGTACCACTGAAAATCAGGAAGCTAGACAGCTGTTGAGTTCTAGTGTAGAACTCTTCAGTCCCGCTCAACACGGATTGCGTCTCAAGAGCTTCAGGCTGGCGAACACCTAACCCTCTGCACCACTGGGCCGGTAACCAATGGTAGAATTTCCACTTCCATCAATTTGCAATTCTGAGGAACTCCACGCTAGAACCAAACGGCTGTCCATGATACCCTGCCAACATCAATCTGTAACGTACTTAATAAAATAAAAATGCCACTCTCCACAAAAATAACCATTTCATTTTATTTACACTACGGTTAAATTAGTATTAAATATCTGTAAGTAAATTAACTGTGCCTTGTATGAAGTGGTGTGTCAATAATGCACTGAAAGATTTCTTGCTTGGAGGATTCATATGTTTAGTGCCTTTAGGTTTCTAATGTTTGTGTAACTAAATTTAATTCACACTACGAAACTGCACAATTCAAAAATCGATAAACTTCTTAGTACTAAAGAATCATCATGTGCTTGCTAACGGCCAACATCGACAGGAAATTATCAAAATTCTAAATTGAAGCCGCGACCACCAGATTTTAAGATAAATATCACAGCTAGCAATGTATGATGTACGTGCAACGTCGTAAATAGAATAATGTTAGAAAAGCAAATCATTGGATATAAACTCAGAGATTTGAATGTTAAATGTCCCCATGAAGTTTAAAGTCATTTTGTTCAATCCCTAGACTAGCCCTGATTACACACCAATCAGGTGTAACATACTAGGATGAAGTAACTATCTAGTCCTTCTTATTTTCCAGTGGGATTTTATCCGCGACTCAAAATTGCAATGAAAAATCATGAAATATTCCTAATAAGTATGTACCGCAAAAGTGAATGCAAAGAATATTTTCTTTGCGAAGTTTATTTAAAATCTTAGTTAACATGTAGTATGGAATTTTTACATAATCATTGTCATTAATGTCATCATTCTGAAACTCGAGTCCTTCTCCCTTAATAGAAGACGAATTGTTGAGTTTAATGGAGATTTCCTCACAAAATAACAACAACTTTAACACTAGAAAGAAACAGCTGTCCAGTGCTCCCTTGTTGTCAATGGTACCCTGCCAATATCAATCTGTGATACATCCAATCAAATAAAATAACCAATCTCCACAAAAATAACCATCCCAATTGAACTTCAAATGCCTTGTAAACTATGGAGAAGTGAATAGATATTTAGTTTAAATTTAAAAATTATTTATCATTACTTAGCCACACCTACACAAACAGGATTCAGTCTATGACTTCCAGAACATTCAATATTGTTTCATATGCTTCGGCTAGTTATATGCATGTCGAAATTTAAACAATCTAATATGTGTTATATATAAACACTAGTTGACATAGGAAACGCCTCTTTAACAGTGATTGCGCTCCATGTATATAGAAGACATTCACGTTTGAGAAATCTTAGTGCAATCATACCAATAATTATTATCAATGATTTTAAGCATAAGTCTTGATACAATGTAGTTATTGTAATACCTGAAATTTATGAGTTCATATGTATGCACTCCGATGTCAATCATTAATAAGCTGAAACCGAATAACTATTATCCATAGTTTTCATTTATTCAACAGTTCTACAATAGTATACTAACGTCACTTTATGTTAAAAAAACAACTGTTTCATAATTAATATAATGATCTTTATGATATACACATTAATAGTTTGAGTAAATTTTTACCTTAACTGCACTATGATCAAGATGCTTACAGATAATAAGATAGAATTATTGATTTCTAAGACTATAAAACAACTTGTAAACTACGTGTAAATTATACTTGCTGATTGTTTTGGTATTCCAAGATAAGATCAAACAATAAATAGCAAATTGAAAGTATGTATACACTTTGGTTATTTTTTTTTTATTCTTTTCCATTATTCTAAATTAAATTCTCAATGATATTTATTAGAAGTTTAGAGGTAGGGGGAATAGGGGTAATGTTAGCCTAATAAAGGCAATCATTAGAATGATTAATATTATTCGATGTGATAAGATGTAGCTGAGTGATAGCTACTCAAGAAAGTGGTTCATTAATATTACACTCAAGTTAAACAGGAATAAGTACACAAAACAGATACCTAGCAGCATAACTCCTTTGCATCAAACAAAATACTATGCTTATTAACAAAAAATTAACAAAAAACACCAGTATATCTTCTAAGTGATAGACGGGAATCAGTTTTGTAGATCATTTACGCTTCAGTGAATTAAAACTCTGCTCATAGAGTTGTTTCAGTACTGTGAAATATCTGTTTTTATTGCTATTTAATTGCTACTGCGAAGCAGGTTATATTAGTTGTACGAAACAAGCTTATTCGAAATGCATACCCAAACATTTCTCTCATTGACTACCAAAAATAGAATACGAATCAGTCGATTCTTAGATCACTTTTACTTATGCTGCTTCACCAGAATCATATTCAGAATTTATCCATATGGTCGTATAAATTAAATCATAAGGAATAAATAGAATCTATCCATATCGGAGAAGAAGCATATTTATCAAGGCTCAAATCCTCTTTATTATGTTCATTGCATCTAGCAGGAACTTGAAACATTAATTAAAATGATTACTGACGTATCACTGTTAGATGATTTAACGTAATCATAAAAAATTCTCAAAGTTTGTTCATGTGTCAGTTAGGATTCACTAGTACGGTTTATCTGTAACCTTTGAAGAACTGATATGTCCCACAAAATTACCACCGAATACTAAACTGACCTTTTATATGAATGGATTGTTTACATTATAACTGGTCAGCTAATTGTAACCAATAATATTTCATCATATTTTCCCAGGTCAGATTAATCTAAGTGTTAAGACTTAATTATGAACTTTAGTGACCAGAAACACTACATCTAAGTTAATTCAGTGATAAGCCGGGACCAATTTTAGCTTGAAATACCTTGATAGATAGCTGTAACCAAATTCCATAATTCGAATAACATAACATAAGCGGTTTTTCTGCTCAATCATAAGCATTCTTTAAAAATATTCTTGAGAATTCATTCCGGTTAGCTATGTGAATTAGAACAACAACAATCAATCGAATCTATGACTCAAGTATGACAATGAAATAGGTGAATTGCACAACTAACCCGTATCAGTGGACAATGAAATGAGAAGAGGACTAGTTTACGAGTAGCGACAATATAAACATCAACATAAATACATATTTTGGCATAAGATGATAAGAGAAGCGATAACCACAATAGACATTTCAACTTAAGTATGTTGAGCGTGGAAAAATAACCTTGTAAAGGCAATCACAATAATAATAAGGAATAGAGAAGAGCCATGGAAGAGGTTAATAATAACAAGCAACTGGGTAAATTGTTTATAAAGTCATCTACGGACATGGAAAAGACAGATATATTACAGTGGTCTGCTGAAGACATAAATTCAGGTTGTTATCTCGGATCCCTATAACTTTTTTTTACTTTCAGGAGACGAGACCAAAATTAATCTACAATTCTTGAAGGTGTGACACATCTTCCTAAACACCTAAACACCTATGTAAACACTTTCACAATATTTACCAAATGTGACAAAATAAAACTGTGTATCATAATAGTAGACTTTGATTAACTCATCATTTAAGTTGCCTGATAGTAACATTAATGTGGCTTCCTCCTAAGGAAAAGCTTAATCCACAGGTTCATATGAGTGAGGCTAAGTCAGGTAACTTATTAATTAGTTGAGTAATTACCACGGGTCTGCTAGAAAATAACAAACGGAGATCTGCTTCATGGAATGTACTTTTAACAGTTCTACCTAGTCTATCGTTTATTGCGTCACTAACTACATCTCCTCCTCGCCCCCAATTGAATTTTAGGTCAACAAAGAGATATTTCTTCCTAATAATCCATGTTCCTGATTTCCTGATCACTGTAAACACAGGATTTTTCAGAAAACATGTTTCCATTAACATTCTGCGTTAGGTTACGTTGTGGATAGAAAGAATGTAAATTCATCCAAGTTCTATATACCCACCCACTGCACGAGCGTGGTCGTCTGAATTCAATAGCCTACTGGTGAACGTGGTGATGTTAAATACGAAACTAATTGAATTGAAGTCTTGATGTGAACATCAACGCTGGATGCATGTATATTTAGCAGACACGTCACAAATATGACAAAACGCGAGTCTTGGTTTTCAGTTTTCAACCACAATCCAATCTAGCTTATACTTCTGAACTACCGTCGTATCAATGGAATCTGTTTAGGATGCCCATATAGTAGCAGAAACTTATTAAATTAATTGCAAATTTACGGAAAGATACTAATACCTCCAAATTATGTATCAGCACAGTTTTCATTAGCACACATTGTAAACAGTTTACAATTCGCACCTGGGTACTGTGGAGATCAGTTCACTAGTGACTAACTTCACTAGATAATTCCTGGAGTTCTAGTGGAAAGATTTGATCAGTGGAGTTCAACTGTGTCGAATGTGGTGCAGTTACGCATCAATAACAATGGATGAGGTCGCGCAAATATACTATTAATTTGCTGAATTAGAAATCCCAACCGTTAGGACTCTACTCAGTGGTCTAATGATAAAGCGTTCGCTGCGGAGCAAAACGGTCCTGAGTTTGATCCCTGATGGGGTCGTGGAGACGTGCTGCTGAAGAGTTTCATACTGTGACGAAACAGTTGTTCAATGCATCCTAGGGATTAATGTTTGTTTAATTTAGACCAATTCATGATACCAAATTAACAATTTATAACTGTATTATTGTCGATTTAGAATAAAAGCTGTTAGATTGAACATATCACTTGTATTAGGCATGAACATTTATTGATTCATCTACATTATCAATGTTCAATGTATAATTTCTACATAATTGATGATGACGTAAATTGATAAAGAAAGAATTTGTAAAACTGATAATCTGTGTATTACGTGAAAATAAGATCTACGCAATTTAACTGATTCTATTCAAGTTACAAAGAATGAAAATTTTCATCATCAATTGATGTTATCTGGAAAACAATTAGAGTACTCATTTTATTCAACCCAATTACAATAAAGAATTCCCTGAGTATAGTCATCAATAAAACAAAACAAACTCGCTTAACAATCTAGAAAATATTCATTCTAGTGATTATCTACTACTTACATTCATTTGTAAATGTTTGCCATTATGAATAATCTATGTAGATTAGTAATACGTGAATATATTTGATGCATAGAATCTGTTACTAGTTTCTTTGATAGAAAAAGAGTAGAATATATGAACTAATGTATTGATATATAGTTTCTTAATTGTTTCAGTAAGCAATTTCATGAAACATTGTAAACATATAATGAAATCACCTATATATATGTCGTCCATAGGTATAATTATGCAATAAAAACAAAAAAAATCAGCGCAATAAATTGATTAATCCGTGAATCGTGGTGAATGACTAACATCCAGAACTGTTTTCCAGAAGATTACTTTTTTTATATTTTGGTAGTATTTTCATAAGATTTTTATTTCTGTTACATTCCCTTTATCCTAACCTCTCATCTGACCTATTACTTGTTACTATATCATTTTCCATTCATGAACTATAACTAATTGATTTTGTAAATTTTTATTCCACCCCAACAACCTCCATTTCACTATCATTGTTGTCCTTGTTCTGTATTGATATTATTATCCTGACTATATGGTCAGGTTTAATGTGTGTGTAGTGGAATGCTTGAAAATTAAATTGACTTTCGTTGTTGACTTGGGAATCTCGTGTTCTTCTATCGGGCTTGGGACTAAGAGGATCACAGAAGACTTAACAGCCTCTGTCAGTCAGTTTTACTAGTCATGGTTACCACACTGGTTTCGGATAGACGCATCAACAATTTGATTAATTGTTGTCCGTATTGGTTCCAGTTCACGGTGTTTCATAAAAGTACGTCATGATTTTTGTAAACGATGCCCTTTAGATTTAAGATGGCTGTTATATAGCTGATTAGAATTAAAGAGTTGTAGATAGACCGTCTGTTATATCACATGAGATTCGATTCGAACCTCTTATGTTTCTCATTGAGTATGACAGCTGATAACTGTTAGTTGGTAATTTTAAACTGCAATTACTGTATCGTACGATAAGTTCAACATATGAAGCCATCCGTAATTAATTACTCTATTCCGGAATTGTCCGTTGTCAGAAGCTATAAATCCTCACCAAAACATTTACAAAATATTTCTTAAAGTTAGTTATAAACGTGCACACAATCATGTTTAGTATCAATTTTATTTGTTATTCGAGAATGCATAAAGCTTTGAAGGAAATTTTGGCTTGTAATTAAAAGCAGAGTTTGAGAAGAAATGGATGTTAAGTCACTACTCATGATTATCAACACAGCTATCTAGTTCTTTAGGTCTATTAGTCAACTGAGTGAATGCAGGTTCATCAATAATATATTCAGTGAAATATTTTTGAAAGGAAGCTATCATAAACTTTTGTTTTGGTGACTACAAGTGACTAGAGGTCATTAAGTGAAAAAATACTAAACACTGTATTCCTCTCAAAAGGCGTAGTTTTCACTCAATAGATAACGCAGTCATAACTCTCACTTATCAGTGTTTATTCTCTCTATCCATATCTTTGGGAATGAAGAAAGAATGTTTTGGTAGCTACGTTCTCGTGCACACCAGCTACCGTTCCCAAGTCTCTCTGGTCATAGTCATAGTACAAGTCCGATTAAATCATTTTTCCCCAGACAAGTAGAAGGTCATTTCAGTTCAGAATGTCTGTTTAGTTTCACTGTTACTAATTATTTAGAATACAACTGATTTATTAATGTATGATTAATTCAAGTTACTGGTTACAGGAAGTTTTAACTCTTACAGCGAATACTAACAAGTGAACAAGTTAATTACAAATTTAAGTGAAGTTAAATATTGCCATGACTTGAAATTACCATATTTAATAAATACGTCACCCTCTTATCACTACAATCTAGATATTATTTGATTGAGTTCGTCACATCAGCCTGTCTATCTCCACAAATCACCCCATTTCAGTTAAAATAATCAGCTCATTAGAGACTAACTTCAAGATGTTCCTGAAGCTCTAACGAGAAGCTATGACTGATGGAGTTCATACATGTCACTAGTGTGACAGTTGTCACCAATGACAATAGACGATCGTCGTGCTGCATCACAAATCGATGGAATTGGTAATTCTACAATTGGATGCCCGTACAGTCGTAGAGAGGTATAAGGCGAAATTTTGTGTGACCACTCCTGAAGAGTCCCATACTAAGATGAAAAGGCTGTTCAGTGCTCCTTGATTTTCAATGGTACACTACGAACACTAAACTGTGACGAATTTGATTAACTAAACTTAATGCCAATCTCTACAAACCATCTCATTTCAATTATACTAATACCCTTTAAAATGATTCGTTGTTCAATAAAAGTACTTTACAACGTAGATTATTCACATTTTCATCAAACATATTCATACACTGTGTATGTGTACACATTTCAAATAGTCAAATCTACCATTTTTTTGTGCTAACATTACAAGTGACTACTTACACATACTTACACATAACTACTTATTTCTGTTAATACAACACATAACCACTACATGTAAAAGAAAAATGCTAAAACTACTAATTTTAATATTTACCAAAATATTTCAAATATCATAGTAACAAACTATTTACAAATATGACTATTGGTTACCAATAAAATACATTTTGGTTTAAATCAATAAGAAACAAACATTCAAAATGTTTAAGGCAATTCAAAACAAAATAATTTAACGGAAAAACATATTTGTTGATAAATGAAAGAAAATATTCAAATATAAAGAGAGGGAATCTACTAAATTAACTAATATGATATTGATGATATGAATTGGGAAAATTACTGAAGATGATTTCTTCATCATTTTTTAACAACTTAACGAGTACTACAACAGTTCAAATAGAAATTGATTAAGATACTTTGTCTTTGTTTCTATACAATAGAACAGTCGATGATAGTATAGTGTTATCAATCAAACGTGTTTATGCAATAGATTTGTTATGAAGCAAAGAAAAATTTGGTTGGTTGTAGCGAACGCCAATGAGGTGAGCTTAGTCGATAAATTTACGTCTGCCCTACACTAACTCTTTCCACAGCCGGAGATAGAAGAACTAACCAAACAGAAGCAGAATCGGAAAACAGGATCGGAAACATATTATATTTCACACTTTCCTATATACATATACATAAAACCACACCACACAGTCAGCCATTTGGAAAACTAACATTCAAACAAAGTGGAAGTAATAGTGATTGAACCGGAGTACGTATACACAATTCACTAAACATAGTTCATCAATGAGAAATAATATAATAACAGTTAAAATGTTGAATGGGAGGATAGGGCAGGAGGAATTGAGTAATAAAAGGAATAAAACTATATCTACTAACTATAACTGCTCAGATAAAACAATCAAAAATTGAGAATATCTGCAATTCCCTAAATACAAATTGATATCCTAGGAAATTCATCAATATATATGTGATGAAAACTAAAACAAAACCAAAAATTGTTACATTTCCAGTTGATTGAATTCGTCACAAATTGATGCTATTGAAAATCGGAGAGCACTCTAAATTTCACCCCAAAGGATTCAGGTTAGCGGACCCCTAACCTCCTGTACCACTAAATCGACATCAAATGATTGAATTTTCACCTCTATCACCCATCATCATCGATGATAACGCTCTTTCAGAGGGTCAGGCGTTCGTTAACCTAATTCTCCTTGGGCGGAATCATGAGTCCTCACTGATAAAGAGTCCTATACTAGGGCGAAACAGTTGTTTAATGCTCCCTTATCTTCAAACGTACTCTGCCAACAAAAATCTGTGACTTACTCCTAATCTCCATAAATCATCTCAGTTCATTTATGACATTTTTCAAGAAACCAACACTGCTAAAACCCTAGTTCATAAATGATGATACCTGTGAAATATTAACACTATGAATACATAAATATCTACAAAAGACGTTTACTGCAATGAAATTTCTACAATCTCCTTCTAAGCAAAAATGTAAATATAGACAGATTCCCTGCACTCGCCTTATTAGTGCATATTTATAAATTCACCTGCTCATATGGAGGAAGTTGCATACGGCTCGCAATCCGGCAAGTCAGTCACCGAATTTTCGAACACCATCTAACTTGGTAAAAATTGAAGGACAATTAAAGTTCCATACTTAGGTATTTAATAGACACTGGGCATAAAATAAACATCAAAGATGCTTCCAATGTTATTTGTTATGTTCCAAACAGTTTACTGCAAGGCCTACGCATACATCTAATACATACAGTAGAAGTCGTCAACAAACTAATTATATGCATCTAGAAGAAATTCGTACAACTACCCTCCATTACCTTGGACATTCTCACAATCGACAATGAAGTAAATTACAAATGTCTTACTAAACCCTCCCTCTAATTCCTCTTTTTATTATCAAAAGCCCTCCGTGCCAGTTTATTCTTACATAATTATCACATTCTTCTGTCCAACCTTATTTAACTATCATTTGACTTCTTAGCAACAATCCCAGTTTTCGTGATAGATATTATGTAACTTGTCATCTTGAATCACTTGTATCAGTTCCTCCGTTTATCAATTAGGAATTTTAAATAGTAGTCATTCAATTCACTACATCTGTAATTATTATGTTGAACACTGGTTATCATTTGCATAAACACGTCTGATTAATAACATTGTGGTGTAATACACCAACACTTTTTTAATATTAACTCGAATTGAAATAGTTTTTGTTTGTAAAAATCGGCACTTTTAATTGATTGAATACGTCATAGATTGATATTAGCAGGGTACCACTGAAAACCAGTGAGCACTGAACAGCACTGGGGTGTACACCGCTGAAGAGTTCCACAACAGGACGAAACACCTGTCCAGTGTTCCCCGATTTTCACTGCTACCTTGCCAACATCTATCTGTGAAGTATTCAATCAATTACACCAATTTCTTTATTGTATATTAGTGTAGAGCTCTAATGAAAAACTTGGTGAAAAGTAACATTTCATCACTCTGTTGTCGTTATACTGAGTGACTAAATGAGAATTTTTAGTTTACTGAAATCATTTTATTATTTTGGTATTACCCTAACTATTTTCAATATTTAATGGGGAAATATAAAAATAAGCTTAGTTGGCAACTATGAAAACACATAATTGTCATGTAACAAAGAAAATTCTAATAATGTTGGAAAATCAAATGGAATATTACTAATTTATGTGATAAGTAGAATGTTATTCTAGATCATTGAAAGTATGGATGATTGAGAAATAAGTGAATGCGTAGTAATGAAAGAAGTCGGAGTAAGTTGAAGTAGAGTAAAACCCATTTATTACAATATAGATTAGTAGTGAAATACGAGTGCTGAAAAAAATGATATAACAATGCGATCAAATAAATGAAATTGTAAAAGAAGGAGAGGGAAAGTCAAAAGATTATATTACAGTGACAAAAACCACATGTTACCAAGACGATGAAAGATCGACAAATTTTCCTTTGTGAACACAAACTCCTGATGGCCAAGGCGCAAACAAACTTCTGAAGGCTGAAACTTTTCGGTTTCCTAATTATCTGGAAAACGCTAGTGGTGTCAATTTAATGCCTTATAACCAACGGATGTCAGAATATTACCCTACAGAGGTGTTTAAGCGCATAGTGATGAAAGGCGTTTTAAAGCATGCTCAAAATTTATAAGGCACGCTCTTCTTTTTATTTTGTCAATGTAACTACTGCGGCAGATAATTGCAAATTTTACAAACACAACAGGCGATGACATTTGAAAGATAACTGTCTACTTTTGACTGAGATATTGAACATGATGTTCTTTATATTACTATTAGTTTATCTGCACAGTAGGTTCTACATGGCACAGTATTATGCTTCCTATTGATTGTCGCTGAAATATCATCACCCTTGAAACAGATGAGAATGTCATGCCGAAGTGACAGTGGTTAGTACTATCTTGCTTTCGTGAATGCCAATTAACCTTTATGATTAGCTGATGCCGGATTGAAAATGTTAAACACTCAATAATTTTTCTTTCACAATGGTCTCTCTTCGATAAAGTGTTTTGATCAAGCCATTATAATTTTAATACAAACTCTTTCATAACGCTAAAACTGTTTCCTCAATTACATTACGTTATATCCAATGTTACACAACGTTTTGTTCAGTCTTATAGCACCGCTGAGATTAAGTTCAGGAATAGAATTAGAACTTACTGAAGGTAACAGTATTTATCGTATCGATTAATATTAACAATACAATTGAGCAATCCTAGTTGAAACTAGGATTTTGAGCTATCTGATGTTGGGTAAACTGCTACAAAATCCTACGCTTTTCATATATTTTCTCCAAATGTTCTACACACTGTCTTCCTCAGCCTCATACGACTTAGAACTAACTTTTTGACTCACTGGGTTCGTTTCACCTCCAGTGTAATTACGACAGGATGCTGGATTACCAGTATCCGTTCTGCCGACATGAGTCTTTTTATTAATCTAACTTTCTTTTGAACATAATGACAATTGGAGCTGAGACTACTTGCTGTGGTGATAGATTCTATTCATCGACTATTCTTATTATAAAACCTATTTCTTACCACAAAAGCTGATAAGAAATCATATTTGTAACACTAAAAGCATTATTTTGAGTAAAATACCTAGTCCGTCGCCAAGAATAATAATCCCAACTGCAATAAACTGTTAATAGCATACATTTTCAGTTTAAATTCGCACATGAATCCATGTATCCGTTTACAGTTAATCAATTTACAATGATCAATATTATTTAATGAATTTCATCATGTTTGTGTCAACATGTCATTGCAATTTCAATGTTAAATACAATCACTATGTGTATGAATATACACAAACACGTATCAAAATGTACTAATGAATTCATTGAAGTAAGTTATTTTTCTATTGAAAATTTAACTATTGATTACCAAAGAAATATGTTAAACGTATCAGTGTAAAAACGTCATACCAAAATGTAACACTAAGGTATTCATTACCTGCTGAGCTGTTCACAATAACTCTGTTACATACTTACCAACTAAGTAGTTGTGTATGCACTAACTAGACCGATTGCTTCATTATATGATGTCGTTTCTTTTTAAACAAAGTAAAAAACATTTCTTTAAGTAGGATTGCGACCAATCAGTGTTTTTGGCCCCATCTGGGACTGGTCAGCTGGATATACCTGCAACCTTTTGTTGATGCCCAAATCAACAGTACTTTTCATACAAGCTGACGAATTCCCAGTAGGACAAGATATACTACTTGGATTCAACTTTCCAGTAACAATCCAATTTAAATCATACTTGTGAATTATCATTGCATTAAGACATTCCTCTCAAGATGTAAATGATATCTCAGAGGCTAATCAATTTCAAATCATATCGAAGAGTAGATGCAAACACGTTGAGACTAAAAATGTTTCTTAATTGGAAAAAATACAATACAATTAGTTACACTCATTTTTCTTTTGAATTTTTTACTTAACTCAATAATCATTAAGAAATTTGGTATTTGATTAAAAGTGGGTTTCAGACATGCGTTTTTTTCTTATTTGTGATGCTATAAGCATTTGTACTTGAATTAAACATTCAACATGAATGTCTGCACTGAGATTCAAACCCAATACTGATTTCTTCAACGTCTTATGTGCTAGAGTCATGGATTAGAGTTCAAGTTACTTATTTCGCGCTACATATAACAAACTGATGGAAATGGGAATTCTAGCACAGGATACCGGCCTAATGGTGTGGAGGGTTAGATGTTTTTTAACCTAAAACCCCTGGGGCGGAATCTGGGATGAGTACTGCTGAGGAGTTCCACACTAGAACGAATGAGCTGTCCAATGATCCCCGATTATCAATGATACCCTTCCAGTGACGTATTTAGTTAGTGACATATTTGTTTACTGAGTATGAATGCTGTTATTTGTATGGGTTTATTGGTATTAGAATAATCACATTAAGAAATAAAGTCACTTCATTGACGAAATTTTTCATTTCAACAACGTCATATACCATATCTGTACATTTATATATGTAGTCATTTTTACAAGATAATAGTCTATTGAAAAATAAAAGGCGATTACATCATTAGTTATTTAGAAATTCCAATCATTAAAAGAATTACAAGACAGTTGTGTAATTAACCAAATGACAAAGAACTGTACTACAATAAAATGAATTCAGAAATTGGAAGGATGATTAATAATTGTCCACTTGATTGAGATGACAAATGATACCTTCCAATGATAATACCAACTATGAAAAGATAAGGAAAGTTCATCAAACTGAAGAAAACATTTAAAAAAACACATCAAACATAATGACAGATAATTGAGGTAGTATTAAGACCACAGTAAATTCAGGGAATCATGTACTGTTTCTGCACATAAAGATCATAACACCCTTTCGATTCCTTTGATGCTTGAAATTTCTAAATAACTTGTTATGTAATCGCCTTCTATTCTACAGTAAATAGATATCTTATAAAAATCACTATATATACAATTGGATAGCTGTAATACACCACATCGTCAAAAAAGGCTTTTCCTTGCGAAATCGTCTTCATTTTTTCTTAGATTAGTTGGATTCGAAAATCTGAGGAGATACATAATAATAATTTCTAGCATGATATATAGTGCTATAGTTCGATAGCTCTGATACTGTTGTTTACTTAGTAAATAACTGATGTCTAAACTAGCTATATATTAACAAAAGGATATATTCTTCATTGATATAGCTCTTTATTAATACCATACAAAATTCATTTTAATGACAAACATAGATATCAATTGGATCACTTAAATTCTCGACAATCGAGACTATGTATGTCAAATAAACTTTAGGAAACATTCGGTTGAGATCAAAGTTCGACAAGCAGACATAGAGCTAATTATCACAAACAATGTCATCAGTATCTAACTGATTTAATGGTCACAAAATAATTTCTGAAATGCATACACCGACTTGAAGTAGACATTGATGATGATGATGATGATGATGATGATGATGATGATGATGATGATGATGATGATAAACACGATATCGTTGTTGCACAGAATAACATGAAAGTCTATCAATCAAACTATTCAGCTCAGACGATGCAACATTTTCAAATTCATTCACTTGAGTAAGTATACTTACTTACTTACTTACTTACTTACTGCCCGTTACTCCTCGCTGAGGAGCATAGGCCGCTCACCAGTGTTCTCCATTTAACTCTGTCATCAGCAATCCTTTCCAGTTGTTTCCAGTTGCTGCTCATCCTTTTAATGTCTGCTTCCAATTCTCGACGCAGCGTGTTCTTTGGCCTTCCTCTTTTCCGTTTCCCAACAGGATTCCATGTCAATGCTTGTCTTGTGATGCAGTCTGATGGTTTGCGTAGTGTATGTCCTATCCATTTCCACCGTCTTTTCCTAATTTCCTCTTCAGCTGGAAGTTGGTTTGTCCTCTCCCATAGTAAGTTGTTGCTGATGGTTTCCGGCCAACGGACATTCAGTATCTTGCGTAGGCAGTTGTTTATAAATACCTGTATCCGTCTGAGGATGTTTGCAGTAATTCTCCAGGTTTCAGCTCCATACAGCAGGACTGTCTTCACGTTCGAATTGAAGAGTCTGACTTTGAGGTTAGTTGATATTTGTTTTGAGTTCCAGATGTTTTTCAACTGCAGGAATGCTGCCCTTGCCTTGCCAACCCTTGTCTTTACATCTGCATCGGACCCTCCTTTTTCATCGATGATGCTCCCCAGATATGTGAAGGTATCCACCTCTTCCAGAGTTTCCCCATCAAGTTGAATTGGGTTGGTGCTCCCTGTGTTGTATTTGAGAATCTTGCTCTTACCCTTATGTATGTTCAAGCCTACTGATGCTGAAGTTGTTGCTACACCGATTGTCTTCGCTTGCATTTGTTGGTGTGTATGTGCTAAAAGAGCTAGATCATCTGCGAAGTCCAAATCATTGAGTTGCATCCTACTTGTCCATTGAATCCCGTACATTCCCTCAGATGTGGAGGTCTTCATGATCCAGTCGACCACTAGGAGGAAGAGAAAAGGTGACAGCAAGCAACCTTGTCTGACTCCGGTTCTCACTGAAAATGCAGTTGTCAGTTGTCCTCCATGCACAATTTTGCACTGTGTTCCGTCGTAGAGTAAGTATACGCCATTATTTAAAAGCATTTAGCTACAAATAAGTATTTAAATTTGACTACTGATTAATCAAGCATAAAAAATTTATTCTTGAGCTAGTAACGGAATTCGATAAATCCTTTGACTAGTCATTACTTACCATTTATTTCCGAATAAATTAGAAAGTAATTAAATAAAATGTAGTAACGTATATGGAACGTTCATCGATCGGTTATCAGTTCTTTTCATTTTGATTTACATTCTAAGCATTACTTAATCGCTGTAAAAAATAACCGGTGACGTTTAAGTTAACTTATAACAAAATGCTAGGTAAATTAAAACCCTTTACACAGTTCTGTCATCTGTCGATGGACGTCACAATTGTCTCTTTTTATTTCAAAAAGATCAGAATAACCTAAAGGATACAGAAAGCGAATCTGAAGCTGAGAACAAATAGAATCCATCCATCACTCCACCCACTCAAGAGAAGATTAGATCATTAGAAAAGGTGTAACACAGGCCTCCAGGCTTTCTGTTCCTTAGGAATACAAAATCTGGATCTGAATTCGAAATCTGAATCATAGTCATTCATACGTATATAATTCTTTTTATAATTTTTCAACAATAAAGCGACGAAATAACACAACTCATATGTACATCTCTCTTCAGGTGAAACATAGCAACTAGTTTCAGTGATTTGACATCATATGTTCCTATATTAGATAGTTGAAGATAATCAGTAGAGAAATCTACTTAACTTGGATTTCATGTTAGTTGCCGGTCGATAGTAAGGAGCATGAATGAACGAACACATAGTCTTTAGATGTGTCGAAAAATCCAAACATATCTAAATTCTGATAATTGACTATACAACATCATTTTTTCAATAGGATTTGTTAAATAGTCTTAAACTAGGGTACTGTGTTTTGTGTTTTAGTTACGCTAAAATTAAAATCATTGTATTTCACCCATCATTAAATTGTACTGAGATGTAACGTTATGTACTTTTCTAGTTTTATTACGAATCAGTGACAGCGCGAAAAACTTGGCATTGAAAAAACGATTTAAAACGAGCCTATGTTGATTAAAGCAATATACGTATAAATTGAGAATATGTAACAAGTGAAACAGTGAGATCACTGATAGCCCTTATTAAACCTTAAGTTTCCTACTTTACTTTGAAAGAAATTTAAGTTCATATGAAGTTTATTGTTTTACCACTAGATCAGTAAACCCTCATTCGATGAAATGAAGTTCGAGCAATCTCTATTAGCCTGTAAACCAAAACATCGTCATATGGACAATAGTAAATAACTTCGAGAGTTAATTTCATGGGTCATAGTAATGATCCATAATCATTTCAATAACATGGCGTCTGAAGCATTTGTTCGCAGCTGGAGAAAACTAGTGCTTTTGTAAATTGACTAAAGTTAGAAACGTGAATGATTAGATGCTAAATTAGTGATCTGTGAGTTATGAGCATACGGTGAGGCCTAAATATCTTGGTTTCAAGTTCTGAGTACGTTGTGGATGCAAAATGCTGAGGCAGCTCATACTAGGACAAAACACCTAACTATTGCTCCATGGCTTTTAATGATTACATAACCAAAGACATTTTATGGTATGAAGCTGGAAAATACATTACCAATCGATTGCCAATAAGTTGCAATTAAAGGTGTTACCTTACTATGCATACATAAAGCTAACATATTAGTAATAAGCAAATAAATTAGGTTTATATGATTTTAGTAATGAGGCTTCCACACCATATTCATTGATAATGAATTTGAAATTAGTTGTTCGTGCATCTTATCAATATTTTGTATTTAGTTGAGTAAGAGATAAACATACAAATACATTAGTATTGTTTAAGTTAGATTGTGACTGGAAAGTAGAATTCAGGAGGCGCGTTTCGTCCTACTTTGGGCTTATCAGCCGAATGTACCGGTATCCCACTGTTGATCTTCACACTGGGACTCGATCTCAGTTCGTTTTGCGCCAAACGCTGCAGCGTTTACAAGTAGGCTTCTGAGTTCAGACAGATATAGTGAAAGTTTACAAGTATTGTTCGAGTTGGAAATGCGCTTCCTGGATTTCCCTTGCGAGCCACAATCCGACTCAAACAATACTTGTGAAATTTCGCCATATCGAGGCGACCCGCCTAGGACGCATATATGGTGACAGTGAGTGATCAATTTCAGTCCATGACAAATCAACAGAAGGATCTAAATGCATTATAATTAAACAAATATACTGTTTATTTCACAGAAAATATTGATTTGAAAATCGAATGAAGAACGTAAACAGTAGATAGATTGCTATCATTTGTAATTTAATTAGCTATTTCTTATTCATAGACATAACGACCAGAATAATGAATATTGTTTAAATGTTCACCTATTAATTTAGACTCAACTAAGTATGATTGAATTACAACAGACTAGAGCGCTATCATATGAAATGGAATGGAAAAAGAATCATTTTTAAAGATTAGACTCTACGCCATAGGTTTGTACTACGATTGGTGATCATACAACAATCAATCAAGCAATGGTGAATTCGTTAACAGTATATTAAGTTGAGGTCTAGTTACAGCTGACAAGAGGAACTCAGGATATGCGTCTCATCTTATTCCACAATTGTTAGATTGATGTACATCTGTATTGCATTGTTGATTATCACCTATTGACTACAACATTCTCCGTTAGCTATAAACGCCTTTGAATTATTCACAAACATTCCTACATGTGAAATGATGATATATAGATATAGTTTGTAATGTGCGAGACTGTAATAAATCAGACGACGAGTCGCAAATAAGATAAAACGTAAATCTTATATTTCACTTACCAGCCCTAATCCAATTTTAATCAAATTTGTGACTTAACACTATTTTTTGACAATCCGCTCATGATGTACATAAAATAACAGAGACTAATCAGTTCCAGTCTCGAACATTAATAGGGAGAAACGAATTCTTTCAAATCATAGTACTGATTAAAAATAATTGAAAGAATAAGAAATGAATCTGAATGTTAAAGTTAAAGGACTAGTGAATCAGTCTTGTAAATGAGTTGTAACAGATCATTAAAAATATTTAACGAAATTCTATTTTGTTTAGATGGAAACATATGAAAATAGATCATTCTGTCTAGATACGAAAACAAGACAATGCTGAATTAAAGACAGTACTGACGTAGACACAGCAATGACTAATAAATTAAAAATAATCTAATGTATATTTCTACATCAGGGAATGACTTTATTTAGACAATTATGTAAAAGCCAAGAAGAACTGGACAAGAGTTTTGTTTTAATGTAATACACCTTGATAGCGCAAACTCATCATCCTACCAGGGATCAAATCCAGACAATTTATGCCTTACTGTTACCCAGAGCATTCAGACCATTGCGTTAGTACATATTTACCTACTTTAATCAATTCGCAATATCACGCTACCAACAACTGTTTTTCATATTGGGTTGTAACAGCTGGTCGGTGTTTCTTGGTTTCAGTAGTTTTTTCTACAAATTGAATAACCTCTCTAAATCAATAACAATATACATCATGATTTTATTTTCTATTACTTCCTTTAACATTTCATGAACAGCCAACCACGGGAGGTATGTCATTTGACTATACGTAATATTATTATACTAGTACTTATTTATCAGTGTGTATATAGCACGTGAAAAAAAGGATGTGGATAATTCACCGCATTTTAAAGCAATCCACATAAATAAATCATATGAATGATAGAAATTAATCATAACAACCATTATATAATGGTAAATCACAATTCTATACTATTATCTTCATATCTGTTGATGAAGTTAGTGACTATCTTGACTAAGAAGCTTCAGGTTTAACACAGTCGCGTTTGAAGCGGTCGGTGTTTGGTCTAAATTATAATTTGAACATCAACAATGAAATACCGATACATTCACTAGACAGTACTGTTATGTCGGTCCACTAACGAAGGGTGAAAATCTTCCAGAACTATGTTTTAGAGGACTAATTTATTTATTCTGGTTGTTTGCAATGTAAACATTTCATTTCTGTTATTCTTACGTTCATCTTACACTATCCTCCCGTTTAGTATATTTGCTGTTATTATATTATCTCTTACTATGGACTACAGTTAATTAGTTGTGTACAGGTTACCCCCCCCCATTCACTGCCACAATCTCTTCTGTTTCGTATCAATGTAAAATCCTTAATTGGTTTGTTGTGTGATCTGAATTTGTGTGTATATAAAGGCATGATTGAAATACAGTACGATTAAATTGGGTTGGATTGGATTGTGTCTGGTTGGCTCATAAATTGTTGTTTTCTCTATTCCGGCTTTGGGGACTGGTAGTCGCGGGGCAGAAGTGTCCGTATTCTGATTGGTAATTATCAGGGGCACAGTGTATTATTCCGCAATACATAACAAGTACCTTCATATGACAAAACATATCTCCTAGATTCTACTGGTGGTTCTATTCTAAATTAACCAGAAAGTTGTGATAATGATTGTTTATCTATTGACTAATTTCCCATATAAATATCATGGCAGTAAATTCTAAAATCGGAACTAATGTGGGCTTAAGGAATGCCTGATAATGGCGCTATTTAGAGAGTTGTTCGATTCTATAAATGTTAAAGTAATCGATTCGACCATTATGAAGTCGTTGTGTATCACATTCAGTTAATGAATAGAAACAGAACAGTTCAGTAGTTCCGATATCAATCAATCACTGATTTAATATAATTTCTATGAAAAGTAGTAGATAGTTTACTGTCACATTTCTCGTTTACTTTCACTCTGTAAGTTAAAATATCGTTCAGTAAAACTTGGAAGAATAAATGTCAACTATTGTATGCTGACTAAATTTCTAAACACGTTTACTTGATTGTTTGGGGTAAGAGGGGGTTAGTTATACATATCCCTTTCCAGAAATATGAACAGTCTCTTATTGTCCATTAATTTTATGATTTTAGTTTTCACTGAGCTTATTTTGCTTTATATTATTTATTAGTCTTTATGTATTCCTCTAACTTCTTCAGATTTACTAAATGGAAATTTAATTCTGAAATGGTAGAAAAGATTGGTACCACCTGAGGATGCTTTTGGTTAAGTTCATTGAACTGGATGGCTTGATTATAGTGTGATATTGAACAGAAGAAGAACAAGAGAACACCAGAGAGTTTTCAGAAGCTTGTTACACAGGTTATACCGTTACCAGTTAACCAATATAAAAAATAATAAATGACAACAATGCTAAAAATAAGGTCAAGAGAGACGATGATTTAGAATAATTGTGCGAAAAATGACAGAACAAGTAGTATCAACAGTCAGTCAGATTAATAGTCGAAAGTACAACTTATTGGTTATTGTTTGAGTTGGATTGCGACCGACGAGCGGAATTCAGGACTCGTTTTGTCTTATTTTGGGCTCGTCAGCTAGGCGTACCTGCATCCCAGTGTTGAGACCTACTCGAATTCTGTTCGTTTCGTGCCAAAAGCCACCGCTATCACCACTAGGCAGGTGAGTTTGATCAAGTTCCAGTTCACGTGGCTCACTTCTATGAGACGTTTCAACCGATAATGTAGTCAAGAATGAGGACGAAAGCTTAGCAATTAGACAAAACAGAAGAAGCAATTTAATGATATTTCCTTTATACATGTTCTTTTACTGGACAAACTTTCACACTGTTACTTTTCATATTTGTACAGTTTCATTACTTTGGTTTGTTTCAAACTTTGTGAATAATTATATTTGGATAGAGATAACAATCGGATTATTGTTCATCATCTTAATAATAATTACTCATGTAATTATTTGCAATAGTGGTTTATGTCCATAGTATATTTGTATAAGAAAGAAAGAAAAGATTGAATGGACTACTAACATCGTTTACTACTATTAAAAATACTCCGTAAGATAATTATTCTCATGGTTACATATAACAGATTCTAAGTTGAATCATGTGTAACAGTTTTGGAGCATGTTGAAACAACTATACTGTATTACAGAAATAACTGAAACTAGGCACTGCGTCGATTGGCATGTATCAGCAATACACACTTGCAATCTTGAAGAAACTGATGCACCTTAAGCGATGTGAACCTACACACTTATGTTTAAGGCTTCTTACAGACAATTGGTAACCATTTATCAAATGAACATACTGCACGCGATAATAAGTTACTTAGTTGAATAGTCAGACTGAAACATGATCTGTAGAATTGAATCAATGCTAAGGACTAAACGAACGTGACGCTAGTCACAACTCAATAAACAATCAATCTAAATCCTGCATACAAAGTTATCTTCAAAAGGAAAGCATTAGGAAGAACTAGTATATTCCCGTTGATTTGTTATAGACTGAAGCTGGTCAGTCATTGTTGCTATATGTGCTTCCTGAGCGGATTGCCTCGATATAGCGATTTTTTCACAAGTATATATATAATTTGGATTGTGACTGGCAATTGGAATCCAGGACGCGCGTTTCATCCTATTTGGGACTCATCGGCTGGATGTACCTGCATCCCAATGTTGATGTTCACACTGGGATTCGAACTCAGTCCGTTTCATGTCGAACGCCACCGCGTTCACCACTGACCAGCTTCAATCTATAACAAATCAACGGGAATATACAAGTTCTTCCTAATACCAATGTGCCCGTTGCACAAGTGTGACTGTCTCGACTCAGTAGTCTAGTGGTGAACGCGGTGGCGTTCGACATGAAACGGACTGAGTTCGAATCCCAGTGTGAACATCAACATTGGGATGCAGGTACATCCAGCCGATGAGTCCCAAATAGGACGAAACGCGCGTTCTGGATTCCACTTGCCAGTCACAATCCAAATTATATAAAAGGAAAGCATGTTTTAACAAAGTTTTGTTAAGGAATTAATAAACAGATAATTGGTTTATGTTTCTCAGTTTACTCCTTGTATTTTTCTTTTACAATTGTTGTACTTACAGTTAAAAAAACAAGAAAACTGATAGTAATCAATCTGCTTGATATGATTTATTTTTCAGAGGAAGATTGTTTTTGTGTATAAATATGAATGTTTTGTCTCTAGAACTATTCTGATCGATATTTTGAACATTAAGCTAATTGTGTTTTAGTCAATTAAAGGATCTCTTCTCAACGAACTCATATTCAACTCGTACAATAGTATGTATATGCAGTAAGTAAAATATTTGATTAGTTGTCATATGACTAGCTAGTGTTTTAAGTGATTAATAGTAATTGAAGGGAGAGGATTTGAGAAACATGTGAATTGTATAATCATTGAGGTGGAGATGGTAACTGATTATTATTATTGTTATTATTATTATTATTATTATTATTATTATTAGATTAAATTGGAAACGTGTCAGTGAAAATCGAGAAAATCCACATAAAGACAATCATTGTAATAATAAGATAATAATAAAAACTACTCATTTATAACATTTATAAAAACAGTGAACGTGAATAGCGATTGGTATGAGATATGAAGAAACGGTAAAGTACATATCAGTAAATCACAAAAAAAGTGAACTCTTAACTAAGGCCATAGTAAGGAAAGCAATCGTCCATTTTCTTTGTGTGCACAACTTAAGGCTTCAAATTGTGGATAGCTAATGTTTCTGCAAATGTACGGTAGATTTAGTTTATAGTACAAAATAAAAGTAATCAGTAAGTGTGCATAAAATAGTCCTGACTATTTTAAGTAATTTTCATAACACAAGAGTGATTGTCTTATATTCAGTACTTCAATCAATCAATCAATCAATGCCTGTTACTCCAAGTGGAGCATAGGCCGCCCACCAGCATTCTCCAACC
This sequence comes from Schistosoma mekongi, assembly GCA_034768735.1. Taxonomy (NCBI): domain Eukaryota; kingdom Metazoa; phylum Platyhelminthes; class Trematoda; order Strigeidida; family Schistosomatidae; genus Schistosoma; species Schistosoma mekongi. Next base: position 73,573,699 of record CM068305.1, on the reverse strand, counting down.
AACTCTGTCCTGGGCTTTCCTTGCCAGCTCTTCCCAAGTGCGCTTCATTCTCTTCATGTCTGTTTCCAATTCCCGATGTAATGTGTTCTTGGGTCTTCCTCTTTTCCTTTAGCCTTTTGGATTCCAAGTTAGTGCTTGTCTTGTGACACAGTTTGATGGTTTCCTCAATGTGTGTCCATTCCATCTCCAGCGTCTTTTCCTAATTTCTTCCTCGGCTGGAATTCGGTTGATTTGTTCTCTGCCACAGAAGGTTGTTGTTGATGGTGTCTGGCCAACGAATCCGAAGAATCTTACGCAAACAGTTGTTTATGAATACTTATATCTTCTGAAGGATACTTTTCGTAGTTCTCCAAGTTTCAGCGCCATACAACAGAACTGGCTTCACATTTGTATTGAAAATTTTGACTTTAATATTGACTGACAGTTGGTTTGAGTTCCAGATGTTTCTCAGTTGTAGAAATGCTGCCCTTGCCTTACCAATCCGCGCCTTCACATCCGAATCAGACCCTCCTTGTTTGTCGATTATGCTGCCCAAATATATAGAGGTTTCAACGTCCTCCAGAATTTCTCCGTCAAGTGTAATTAGGTTAGTGTTTGTTGTTTTGTATCGGAGGATCTTGCTTTTCCCTTTGTGTATGTTGAGGCCTACTGCTGCTGAGGCTGCTGCTATATTGTTGGCCTTCTTCTGCATTTGATGATGTGTGTGAGATAGAAGAGCTAGTTCTGTCATCTGCAAAGTCCAAGTCATCTAGTTTCGTCGATGTTGTCCATTGTATTCCGAGAGTGTCTTCACATGTTGCAGTCTTCATGATCCAGTCGATGACCAGTAGGAAGAGGAAGGGCGAGAGTAAGCAGCCTTGTCTGACACCAGTCTTCACTTCGAATGAATCTGTGAGCTGACCTCCATGCACGATTTTACAATGTAGTTCGTCGTTAGAATTCCGTTTGATGTTGACAATCTTCTCGAGTACGCCATAATGTCGTAGAAGGCTGCATAATATTCTCCTATTCACGCAGTCGAATGCCTTTTCATAGTCGAGGAAGTTGATGTAAAGTGGTGAATTCCATTCAATTAATTGTTCAACAATGAACCGTAGAATAGCGATTTGGTCGGTACATGATCTGTCTTTACGGAATCCGGCATGTTGATCTCGCAGTTGGGCGTCGACTGGGTCCTTTATTCTGTTCAATAACACTCTGTTGAAGACCTTTCCTAGTACTGACAATAGAGTAATGCCTCTGTAGTTCTTATAATTGCTCAGACCACCATTCTTTGGTTTCTTGATGAGGTACCCTTCTTTCCAGTCCGCTGGAACTTGTTCTTTCTCCCAAATCTTCCTGAAGAGAATGTGGAGTATCTTTGAAGTTGCTTCTATATCAGTCTTAAGTGCCTGATCTCGCTGACTTACCACTCTTGATCTGTCTGATGGCCATTTTGATTTCTTCGACTTTCGGTGGGTCTGTGCTTGTAGGGAAATCCGTGGCTGCTGCTTCGATGACTGGTGGGTTCAGTTGGGCTGGTCTATTCATGAGTTCTTCGAAGTGTTCTGCCCACCTGTTCCGTTGTTCATGCACTTCTGTGATTGGTTTGCCAGCCTTGTTCCTGATTGGCCGTTCTGGCTTATTGAATTTCCCAGCTAGGTTCTTCGTTGTATCATATAGAAGGCTCATGTTTCCTTCTCTGGCAGCTTTTTTCGCTGTCATTGCCAGGTCCTTAACAAAGTTTCGTTTATCCGACCCGATGCTTCTCTTCACTTGCTTGTTGACTTCGGTGATTCAGTACCTCAGTGATAACTTAATTTGGCTGGAAGTTTGTCTTGAAGAAACTAAATGGAAACTACCGCTAGTTAAATTATTATCACGAATTACATTTTTCATTAAGAATGAGAAGATTTATGGTGTGATTTTCTTATCACAGTGTCATTATTCCTGTATGGTAAAACATTAAATAATTTCTCCGCTGTTCAAAAGGCACTAAATTTAGGTATCCTCTACAAAGATAATAAGATCGACCCTAGTTACCGTCACATTCCGAACTTCTTTGAATTGATAAAAAGTTTCTATCTTCATTGTAACTGACTTGATAATGTATTTTTAACCTTTTTTTGTCATGAGCTGATTTTAACCAACAAATATAGGAATCACCTGAACAACAGAATGGAATTTAGTGTAGACTAAAATCACTGTCGTGGAGATTAACAATTTAAAGGATACAAACGTAACGTTGTTAGTTAACCTACATGATTTTGTATATTAACTTGATTTTGTGTATCGCAAAGACAGTAGAAGATATATAGTGATAAACAATTTTGCATAAGTTTCAGGATTAGATATGTTTCATTGTAGCATAAATGAATTATTTAGTATTTGCTTTGTGCGGCATTCTGCAAAAAATCGAGAAATAAACAGTGATAAGAGTAGCATTGTGGTTTACAGCTTCTAACACTTAACCAACGCAGCTATGTGAAGACAAAGACTGAGTACTGAGTTTTAATATCCACTGACAGATCAGTGTTACTTACAACTCTTGTATATCGATTTTTAACAACAGAAGGAAGATTGTCACAATGACTACATTGATAATCAGTTTTCCAGAATAGCCCACCCATACTTTCAACTCAGTTATCATGCAGACTTCAGACATTATATTACGTTGTCTGATTTCATACTTTCCGCAGATCAATAACATTAAAAAACACGACTAGTAAATTACGAAGGTATTCTTCATGCATTAAATACTATACACTTTTACTCACTGTACACTTATAAATTACGCAGCTATAGAAGGCCAGTTCAAAAACCTAGAAAACATACAATTCCCGTGGTACGAAGGTTTACTCACAGAGTAACTAATTTCTGACACCTACTACCGAAAGATGTAGTGTCTGCACCCTAGTTCAATAGACGAATAGACACTCATTAAAGCTTTCTAGAAAAGAAATAACATATACCTCTATCCCACTGTTCCTTTAAACACAAATATGAACATGATAAATGTAAATAAGAGGTGAAAAAGAATTATGATTGTCCAATAGTATGAGTTTACACTTATATTCAATAATTTGATTTTTGGTTGTTTCCCTAATGACGATAGAACCAGTATGCTACGAGAGAAGTCGACATCTGTTTTAATACCGATAACTGAGATTGTTTATAAATATTATCTACCCAAATGTTTTACGCTATACGCCTAAACTTTTTTACTCTATATGTTCAAATTTGGATATAAATTCCTAAAAATAGAAAATTTCATGTGCCTCTAGAAGTAAAGGAGGAACGAATTCAAGTCATATAGACAAGTAATCCTAATAAAATGTGGCCGGTGCAATACTGTCAGCACGAAAAGTGGTTAGAAAAATAAGACAGTAGTCTATACTTAATTCACATTGTAGCAAGTCAGTATTTAGTTTAGCTGTTTACGTTCTTCACATATTGAAATCGGTTAAGTTCTTCTATAAATCGTGAAGAACTAGACAGCTGATTCGTCCTAGCAAAGAAAGTCCTCAGCAGTGCTAACTCTCAATTTCACCACTGAATCGAACCCAAGTCCTTCCGGCTGCTCGGTAAACGCTTGGATAACTAAACAACTGAGCAGGCTTTTATTGGTAGCATTCGAGCTTCAATCGACCAGCTAAATAGTGGCTAACTTTTGGGTGTTCCTGAAGTTCTAGTGACTGGTGGAATTTAGACATGCGAGGGAGTGATTCACTTGCCACCAATGTCACTCACTGATCGTCATACTATACCACAAATTGATGAAAGTGTGAATCCTGCGACTGAATGCTGATTAACCCAGGTGTGCAAATGGTTAAGTATTCGCCATTAGAGTAAAATCAGTTTTGTACTGTTGAGAAGTTCCATACTAGGATGCAACAACTGTCTTGTACTCCTTGATTTTCAGTGGTACCCAACCAGCATTAGTCTATAACGAATACACAAAACTAAAAGTAATGCCTATTTCAAGAAAACCATCTCATTTCAATAAAATTTCTTTCGAAAATTATCTATTATTCATGTTAACTTCTGATTCCTTTCAGTAGTTGTCATAATAAATAAATCACTGGACTTTTATATTACAGAATCAAGTTTAAATACCTTAATTACTAACAGACTAAGTGTATTTATATGTACAGTTGTGTGTTTGTGTACGTGTTAATTGTAATTGCTTCCCAGACATAAAAATGGTGCACAGACTAAAGTTTTATGAGAACTAACTTAAAAAAAATGTAACCACCTATTTTTTTGATTATCTTCAACTAATAAATTTGATCAACAAATACTAGAATAATACTAACTAACCGGATACATAATTGATAAGGGTGTTACTAAGTTCCATTTTAACAATTGAGTTACTATGACTTCAATGTAGTTTTGTTATTTATGATATGCTTCATTTATTGCATTTTTATGATTTTTCACTGATGAAAACTTTTTAGTCATATTCATGCAATGAATCCAATTCATTATTACTCATATATGCCTAATTTGTTCTATGCAAATTAACCATAATTTATATGTTATATATTTAAATTCCAAAATACTATTACATTTATATACTTTATTTGATTGAATATATCACAGATTGATGTTGGCAGGGTACCATTGTAAACCAGGGAGCACTCGACAGCTGTTTCGTTCTAGTGTGGAACTCCTCAACAAAGCGCACCCCCAGACTCCGCACCAGGGGTTTCAGGTTGACGCAAACGCCTAACCATCTGCGCCACTGGATCGGTATCCAAAGGTAGGATTCCCACTTCCATCAATTTGTGATATATAACATTTATATATGGTGAATAAGCAAACGGTTTTCTGAACCCGATAGTTTAGTGTAAAATGCATTGTATTTTATATTTGGAGTATTAATTACTAGATTAAAGTTAGAATGCGAAAATCTACAATTACATAGAAGTACATTCAGCTAATGAAACGTGTGTAAAAATAATTTCACTGTAAGCCACAATTCATATGTACTATAGTTTGAATATAATTTGTATTAAGTAATATCCGAACATTGAAAAATATCTGTGATAATTGAACAATCTGGTTTGAGAATAATCAATATTGTGCACGTACGACTTAATTCAAGATATTATTTATGACTTTCAGAAATCTTGATGAATATAATCACATGGGTCCGCATTTACAACTTCAGTCAATTACCTATATATAATACAACCATTAATAACATATATATATATATATATATATATCCTACTTCCATTAATACAATGTTTCTAAGATTGAATTTGAGAATTCTTCTCGAGATCAGTCACTAGTAAGTAAACAAATCGTTGTCTGTTATAATTCAATGAGTTTTTGAATATACTGGAATTTAGAATTATTTTCACAATCAAATGTATGTCATCCATACAGTTCTGTGACTAATTCACAGAAACAAACAATCATAGAGGAAAGAAGACACGACAATTAAAAGAACTTTGCATAACACCAGAAATGAAAAACTATATAAACAACATTATTTAAGTATAAAATAAAATACCAATAAAAATTTGGTCTAATGTATTGATAACAGTGTAGTATGACAGTAACAACGATCTAGTCTAAAGTTAACACTCTCGTTACTAAACGTGAATTTACTTGGTAGCATCTCTATTAGGAGTGTGGGTGCTTACTCCTGATGTGTCTAGTAATTAGACATAATTGTTGTTTAGTACTCTGATTTCTAGTAGTCGTTAAGCTATAATAAATCTCATAGTAAGTCTCAACAAATGATTCATCTTGATAAAAAAAAATGACTTTTTAGCAGTAAACTAGAACATTTACATAGTAAAATAGCAGGTTCCATGAGGTTGGTAGGCACTATATCAGCAAATAAAAGAAGCTATTAAGAAGCCCGATGTAGACAGTATGCAAGATAGTAAATAGAAACAAACAACCATGAGCAGTACCTTTATTAGGCGACCTAGAATTACGTACTCTTGATTTTTCTGTAAATGACCTAAAGGCTTACTTAAGGTACATATCGTAAATCATCGATCTTATATTCGTAGTCATTTGTCAAACATTTTCGATTGGTTAAAAATCATCAAGTGCTACTTTCCGAAGTATACGATGGAATTTCTGGTTAATTTTCACGCCAAGCCAATAGCGGTTAGTTGACTGTTGAAAACTACTGAGAAGTGTACAACTACTTCGTCATACCATCGCGTTAGCCAAAAGGGTATGTCTACGATCTTACAATGGTTACTCCTTAACTGCCGCCCAGCTATTTATTGAATAAACTAGAACCTCTAAATTTTACAAGATTTTCACAAAAGTGTATGAATTAATATTATGCCTAGTATTTTAGATGGATTTTTCTAAGGTTCTAACAAAGAGATATGACTTGTAAAATCCGTGGACTAAATGAATGGAACAACTATCAACGCTACTGATTAGTGACCATGATATCTCATTAGCTGATTAAAATTAAGGGTGTAAATCATTGAATTTCAAGTCTGTCTACCACTATAATGTCTATCTTGAAACCTAGGCAACTCCGTGTATTGGATTTCATTCATGAATATTAACTAAACGCTGTTTCAGGGTTTATGGGGGGAGGGGTGTAATGAATATAGATTCCTTCTATGCTATAAGTTTTATGGCAGTCATAGATTCTCATTATTTGTTCGATATACCAACAAATTCTCGTTCAGCATACATTAAAACTGAATTGGTTTATGGATTGGTTTTATGAAAAGAGGTACTATGTTTAATTGTTTGTATTCACCACAGAATAATGTTGGTTGGATACCACTGAAAACCAAGGGTCAGATGGGTAAAACTTAACTTCGCTGAATAATTTAAACAATTAAAAATAGTATTGAAGTGTACTTTAACCGGTGGGAACGTAGCTGTGGATGAAACTATAATTTATCGTAGTAAACGGTAAAAAAGTCTTCAACGGATACAAAATTTTTATATAATCTATGATCAATAACCTTAGGTGTTTTGTATATGAACACCAATATTTGGATCTATAAAACTCGCTTGATGAACAGCTGCACAGTGAATGTAACCAAGTCTTCCAACTGATCAGTAAGCACGTCAATCATTTGTGTGGGATGTAATCACTTGGAACACATACATCTGAGTAATTAGTATTAGGGTTGTCGCAGTCCGATCTAAGACATACGTAAAGTGCTTATTCCCTAATGTTCGTATTCGCCGACAACCTGCTAGTGGAATTAAAGTAATTAGTACTTACTCAATTAGTTCAAAAACATCTGTTGCTGTAATATTTCCTATTTCTAATTGCTGTTTCATCAAATCCAGCAATTTTTCTAACCCCTCACAATGACAAATGTAAACATAACATCATTTCAGAACACACGACTTGTAGTGTCGAGACAACTGGACTCTTGTGACTCTACTTACATTCACAAGTAACGATACCAGAGTAACATGTAACAGCATTTTCAATAATACAACTAATATGAATGGTTGTTTGACTGCCAGTCTAAAAGCACTAGAAAAACTTACGGTTCTTATTGACTTCTATAACTGGTTGAGATGGTAACACAAAATAACTCCATCATGTGTGTTAATGGGTGGTGGTAAAACTACATTGAGTCAGCAAACGAAAACAAACTTCATACACATCAATCCAACAGCTTATAGATTACTAATAATAATGTCCTTATAAAAAACTGTAGCCAACTGATCCAATGTAAAAATCTTTAATTAGATTATATGCGCGACCTTGAAGTCCTAACTTTGACTCTTAATGGTTTTCTCAAGTTTGTCAGCAAAGTTTGGTTTCAGCCACAGTTGTTTCGTCCTAGTATAGGACCCATCATTAGTGCCCACCCTCCACCCTCAGAAATCGAACCCAGGGGCTTCAGGTTGGCGAACGACTAGCCATTCTCACTAATGAGACGGTGTTTAGTAGCAGAACTTCTGTTTTCATTAATCTGTAAATAGAGAGACGATTATCCATTTAAATTTTAACCAATCAAAATAGCATATCCTAAATTCTTTTCTTTCTCGATAAACATTAACTCCCACTCATCTTTAATCATGAAAGTTTTCTACCAATTTAAACTATTACAAAATATTTCTTTTTTTATGAATTGTATATGTGATACATCAATTTCATGATATTCAATTTTTATTCTTTAATAGGATAAAATATAAAGAAGAAAATATGCTAATGATGACAATGTTACTGACTGAATTTCATAGTACTTATTGTAGTGATAATTTATGTCATTCATAATAGTTTATATGTACAAACCTAAAGTTTACATTCATAATTAGTTAGTGCATAATAAATATCAAATAGAAAGATTTAAATTATAATATTTATACAATTGGAAAATAAATAAAACATTCAAAAAGGCAAATATCTAAGTTAGAAAATGTTCAATGCTCCTCATTTTTCAATGGTTCTTCGTTTTTCATAAGTGTATATTCTATATATGTAATGTATTGAAATAGAAGTAAAAGGAACATACTAGAACTATATTTAAAAATAATTGAGACTATTAGCAATAATCAGTTAGTTTTTTTTTTCAAAAACTACTATTAATAAAAAGTGTTTCTTAATTAGGAACAACGTATACTAAAGTAAAACTATGTAATTTTAGAACTTAACCAACTTAAAATAAAAGTATAATTGAAATCAATTAAGAGTATTAGTATCTTCCAGTTGATTTATTATAGACTGTAACTGATTAGTCTATGTTGCTATATGTGAAACTGTAACGAGGTGATGATTACTCAGGGGGAAAATATGGAGACAGTTAGTAATTAATTCCAGTTTATAACAAATCAACAGGAAGATATAAATGCTCTCTAAAACTATGTACACATACCTGTTGAATAAACTTGGCCACATGGATTCTGTAGATTATTGTTTAACTCAGTAGCGTTTTACACTGAACGAACTGAGTTCCAGTTCTGATTTGAATATTTACACTTGGATGTAGATATATCTAGCTGATAGGCCCCGAATAGGAAGAAACTGTTGTTCTAAATCCTAACCATCAGGAAATTTGACTTTATACTGGATGAAACAAATGACGATAGAAAATGCCTAGTACTACACAACAGTATGATTTTAATAGCATTTTTAATTGCTACGATTTGTTAGTCATAAAGTGATTTTTTATAAATATAACTAAATAAAAGCACCCGACCCCAGCTCTTGCCCCGACCTGGTAATTAGCCCTGACAACCGTTACATTCCAGCCGAATTATATTAGTTAAAATCTAACATCGTTCCGTTTGGTCTTGTCATGGTATGCACAATGGATGGTAAGAGATTAGATTGAAAACAGTAAACTAAGGTTCATAGGAAAACTTATGAACCTGACAGTATTGATTTGTGACAGAATCAATGTGATGCGTCCAGACACCTGTCGTCACCAGTCATACAGGTTTCACATAGTGGAAAATGGATTGTAAAGCTTAGCCCAAAAGCAGTAAGGCCATAACTAAGCAGAGAAAATATACCCTGCTGAAGAAAGTTTGGAAAATCACATAGCAGCACTGGGCAGCTATTTTGTTATTAACGTAGGATTTTCCAACAGTGTAAATACCACCACTGTACTAAGTATTACCAACCTTATAACCTTAAAGGAAGCGTATTAATCTGCGCGGACCACTGCGTCGAAATTTAATAGTTTATGCCTTCAATCAGTTAGAAACATAAGTCGATAATCATCCAATACCAGCGTTGATACATGTTTCACATTTAGTAAGACTGATCGCAAATATTCACACGGTGTCTTACGATAAATTAATGGTATTTCTTTACTATGTGTAATGATTAGTAAATTAGTAATGGTAAGTCTTTGTGAACATTTTAGTTTTTCAAAGCGTCAGTTACAGCTCGAATGTTTTTATAATGATGTCACAAGCTATGAAGATTAATGACTCCTGCTACACTTCTACGGGAGGCATAAGTTCCTCCCCCCCCCATGATTGCTAAATAGCACGAAACTTCTTTTGACCAGGGTTTCTTGTTGATAGCTTATAACCACGTAGTATCTTATTGGTAAATTTGTTCAGCCCAATGTAAAGATAAAACTTGCTAGAATAGTACATTACTTTACGAACACATTTCAAACAGCAATCTTAAATAAACATAACATTGAATAAAGAACCTAATATTATTACTATCATTCAGTTTGACAGTCTGAGAAATTACAGGAGTGGCCGGATTTACCTCTCAATATATTAGTTCGCTTGTTGTATATTTCTAGATTGGTATGCATGTCTAAGGCTTGGCAAAATACCTAAACTGCCAATGTCGAACTTTTAACTTCCAGGTTTGTTATCTTGTTTGATTGTAGGTTTTATTCAGTCCAAATATAATTGTTCAGTTCAATCGAAATCGTCGTGATTGACTTTTTATTATACACTTATTCCATCTTATATAGTCAATCATTCTAGAATAGCGACTCATCTCCAATGGAATAAAGTTATTTGACCACTCATAACTAAATGGTCCTATGAGTGTAGAGTAACTTGTATTTATGATGAGAATTATACATATATATATATATATATATATACGCCCTCAGTGAAAACCGATTCATGTAATGTTGCTTTTCTTAGAAATCTCCCTTTAACATGTTAAACTCAGGCGTTAAATAATTGAAAATTCTAGATAGTTTACATTTAAAGTGAACAATCAAAACATTTAACAAAGAAAAAACCCAATCATATTACTAAATTGTACATAAATCGATTAAAATCAATTGAATTGTTTCATTCATATAAAATGAATGTATCCCCCCCCTCCCGCCACCTCAGTTACTTGTTTTAATTCTGTTTCCAATATAAATAAAACTTCTAATTATTACTCTATATACACAATGAGATACATTGAAATACATTCATGTGACTATTTATTTTATTCTACATAAATCTATATAAAATCCCTACAACTACGTACTATTATTAAGATTTATCATGATAATCTTGTATAAGTTGAATATTGATGTATATAGAATAATATTTAAGCTTAGTGATTAATTGACATATTGCTGAATATAACTACAGACACACTTATGTATCCATCCGTTAGTTTATTAACACGTGTTCATTTAGTTTTTTTTTTGGGGGGGGGAAACATAAAGAACTTTTATCTATACACAGGAAAATTTATCAATTTTAATGAATGAAATAAAAGGGTTTAAGTTATATGGTATGCTTCAAGTTATTTAACCACAATAAGAATTAGAATTTAGACACAATCGACCCAGTACATTTGAATATTTTAATACTATATCAAACAAAAGTAACAAAACGAAGTAATCAGTAATGTTGATGTGGTTTTGTTGATATTCTTGAGTAATTTGTTTCTATTTGCTGGCGGAATTAATGATATACACTACTGAAGTGTTACCTACCAGGACTAAACAGCTGTCAAGCGCTCATTGGTTATCATCGGTAGACAATTAATATCAGTCAGTGACTAATACAAACAACTAGACTTAATATCTATCTCCACAAAAAATATCCACCTTAATTCAATTATTTCTGTTCCTTATAAAATGATCGTGACTGGATACCACTTAAAACCTGAAAGTATTAGATGAACGTTTTGCTGTAATATACGACTTACTAATCTAATAGTTCTCATATACATTCTCACTAGGTAATGAAATCTTAGAACTTTAAGTCCCTTAGCAAACGCTTTAAAACTAGTATTACAGGTTCAGCTATAGTCTAATGGTAGGATTCCCATTTCAATTAATTTTCGCCACATATTATTCTAATATGGGATTACTGTCGAACTAAATTCTTTATGCCCCCCCCCCTGGTTTTCAATATTACCAAGCCAAACTGAGATCATATATATACGTGCAATGATTTCATTTTCACTTAAAACTCTAATCAACCTAGTAATATAGTGATTACAACGAATGTACAATTATGAAAATACCACTGTAATGTCGTCATAAACAAAATGCGTAATACCCACGATCTTACACACGTACACTAAATCAAAACACATTTCTATTATTAGTAGTATTAATAATGAATTTAAAGAACTTATGAAAACATTGATTATTTTAGTCACTTTCCATTCATATTTTAAAGAAAAGTGACAACGATGACAATAAAATGCTGTTGAAATTTAGCGAAATTCTTAAACAAAAGAAACTATACAACATATTTTAGTAATGAATAATTTCTGTTTAACTGATTTACTATTAATGCTTTAATACTGAGATAATAAGTAAAAACTGTAATAGTTTCACATATAATTTGTTCTTCTGGTGAACTTTTGTAAAGAGAGAACAATGAACATTGTGAGGTGAAGTGAATTCACTTCCAGTTTTCGCGTGCTCTAATTCTTTCGCATACTCATAGAATAGTATAAATAAGTAAAATATTTTCAAGCGTAATGTTGAATATAACATGAAAGTAATAGTTATTTGGTTCCAATGGTTAATATAATTATCAAGATGATAAGTTCAACGTATTGATGTGTAAGACTTGCTCGACACAGTCGTGAGCCAATTTAAATTTCAAACGTGAGTGATTATAGATGATTTTACTGGGCTTTTACTCATGGATGTTTTGTCCAACTTTCTACCTGTTCAACACAGGTCCCGAGATCATTTCCTTCAGTTGCTGACCGAATACATGCTAATAATACCGAATCAGCCCGGCTTACAAATGAATAGGGTAAGTGATACAGTGAGGTCATGACGTAATCGGATATGAAAAACATGTACAAACTGAGGCAAAGTGATAATACTCTATATTAATTACCAAATTTTTCAATCAGGATAATGGTGATAGTAATAAAAGTTAAAGGTTGTGTGAAAGTAATTTACAATACTAAATCGATAGGAGGCCAAATGTTTTGATGAATAATTTAAGAAAATAATAAGAGTAAACTAAACATTCAAGGTTCTATTATGAATACGTAATGTGTTTGTAACGAAAAATGAAAAACAATTTGTAGATGTGATATGTAAAACGAAATACAAAGTTAGTTTATCACATCGTTAAAAATAAAAATCGAGGACCAAGAAAATTAGAAAAAGTAAAGGAGAAAGCCAGGGATTGAGAGATTTCATTTATCATGATAATTCCAGGTGAAGCAAGAATTTCGAATATGAATATAAATTCGGGTTTATACGACGAATACCAGTTGTTTCTGTATTATGTTATTCTGTCAACTTATTATTTAGAGTGTAACATCGGGGTTCGCCAACTAACCTGTGTCAATTATATGTTTTCCTATGATACTAGTAGGTAATTTGGAAAAGAATCATCTATAGCCAACCACCTGCTGTTTCATTAAAGGGATGAATCTACTAAATGCTGTTATGACTAGTTTTGAGTGGGAGAATTATCTACAGCTTTTTGGAAGACTAAATGGTATCAGACAAGTAATGATTGTATATACATTTACACTTTCTGAAAGATACTGTAAACTAAAATCACAACGATTACTGTAATGAATTATACGAGTATATGGTCTTTGTACCCTACATATTTTTGTTACTTGAAGTTACTTGCAACTGATTATTCCGAACAGGAACTCTTAGTTATATTGATGCAAAAATGTAGCCGATAAATTAAGAATTAATCTAGAAACATGCAGATAGTCCTATGAAATACCAAATACGACGTATTTATTACAGGTTAAGTTGATGAGAATTTAGAGTAAGACAGTAATTGACTGATTAGACAGTACAGTGTATTCAGTTGCTAACCAATCAGAAACAGTAAATCAATACAAAAACATTTTTCCATTTTACAATCAAACAAAATATTCTAAGTTTTAAGAAAATTATTTATAAATCATGTTTTCTTTTTGACAATATTAAACACAATTTTCAAAAAGTTAATTTCATCTCAAAACTTTCAACAGTGTTTATCGATACGTCAATAATAAAAATTACGTAATAGGAAGTGTGTAAATATTCACTTTTAATACATTAAAAGCTAAATGATGTAAAAGTGGCAAAGACAGAAAAGACAACAATGTAAAGAATCTTTAAAAGTGTCTGTCTGATAATATACAATCATGTAATGCGTTCGAGCTAATACCCCTTGTGTATGTATTCAAAAAGCATATGACCAACATTTGTGTTTATTCCGTGACTACATAAAACACTATCACTTTGTTTATTGAATGTTTTGTTACACTAATTTGACATTTTTTTTTACATTTCTCATCTATTTGAAGAGTTTATTTGCATATTGATGAGTTATAGAGGTGTTCATCATTGAACTAGTTAAAGGTTATCCTTTACAAAACTGTATCAACAAATATTATTTTTAAAGGATATAAGCAATATTCGGGAAAGTAATCAGAACAGAAATACAATATCATGATCATTAGTCTATTAGCTTCAACTAAATGTATCGTTATTTTCATCGCCTAGTTTCACTTATCACTTCTTTTATTGGATCACATTTTTCGTTACATCACCGTTTTTTAAATGGTTAAGTTCAACTTTTGTGTTTAATTGGATCATATTAAGTTTAACAACTGAGCTTAATTCGTATTATCCTCAAATAATCAAAGCCACCTCTTATTGTGTGATCACTTGAACTCTGATCTCTATTTTGCCTTCTGGTACCTTCTTTTGTATTGGATATGTATGGTTACAGCATTTTCTTCAACATTTTAGTTATGTTCACATGTGTAACATGTTTGATTTCAACCAAGTTCGAACGTTAAACTTTGTTTCAAATATTAATTTTATTCTAGGTTGTATGCAGCTGATGAGAAACCAACGAAATAAAATGAATTCATCTTATTCTGTACAAATATTTGTTCTTGCTCTCTTGAAAATAATAAACGGAACAAAGTGTATTAAATATTGTACAGTAATCTACACCATATGACATAACAATGTGAAACATAGCTATCGAATACCGTAATAGAACACCTCATTGCATATGCCATAAACTTCAAGTCAGCAGTGTTGAAGTTGAACTTGTAGAAGTAAGCAGGTGTATTAAATCAGTTCATGCAGTAATCAGTCGTAAGGTTCCACATTCTAAGTCATTGATTATTTTGAAGTCCCATACTAGTTGCTAGAATAAGAACGTCAAAGGAAGACTGATGAAGATTTGATATTAGTTCATGAATTAATCGGCTGCAGGGCTGTAGAAATGTGGGAAGGACGAATACTTCTTAGTTGAGTTTTATAAAGTAATAACTAACCTTAGTTTATGCTAAGGTTTCGGAAATTAAGAAGACACCTCGATACCTGCTCATGAACGTATGACCAACGACACAACAACAGGTGAGCTAAGTTATTCCACAGAGCCCCAGCTATCTAGTGATACAGAAACAGGTGAGTTAAGCTATTTCACAACTCCCCAATCCATCTAACTAGAGGAAGAAGTCCAACGTCGGAAAGAAGCGTTAATTCTGCAGGTAGCCTGGCTGACAGATTTACAAACACTCAACTCATACGTATATATGTACAAAGTATTCGTATACTCATAGTGATTATTCATCAAATTGAAATTATCAACATTTTTAATAATACAATTAAATGTTGTCAGGTATGATCTGGAGTATGACTTACATTAACTCACATAAATGTGATGACAGTTTACAATGAAACTGATAAAAATTTAACACAACTTGATTAAATGAATGGTTGTTTATTTAGGGATTTTAAATCCCTAACAGTTAATATTTCCCATTGAACTGAGGCTACCTTGAAGATCTAAGTAGGTGTAATTCGTGCATATACATCCGTTAAGTAAATCTGACTGTTTGAACTTAGTGGATCAGTGGATTATTTGATGATATTTAACTAAAACCAATTGAATTTGAGTTCATTTTTAGACATTCAGCTAACAACATAAGATGCATCTCCTGAATTTCATCTGCCTTATCTATTAAGTGCAGAATAAACGTATGTTGTACATTTAGGAATTTTCTGTCATCACTTAATTTTTTATCAAAATATAATCAACCAGTAATCATGTTATGCTTCCTGATGGAGATAGTAACCACCAGCGACTAATAAATGGAGATATTTCACTTTTCTAAAAGGTCAATCTCTACACAAATAGCTTAGTGTTAACGTCTCAGATTGTAGAACTCGTTGGACTGAGTCGTAGTACCATTATTGTCAGTTCTGCAGCCTTAACTTTAGGTACATCTTGAAGACGATTAACTGCTAACATGGAACTCATATTCAGCGTTTCTGGTTGATTAAACTTAACTACTTAAAACCGAACTATTTGGCAAATATTATAATTGCCCTTACTTTGAACTCAAAAAGATTATATAATTCAAAACGGTTATGGATAATGATAGACAGCAGAAAACAGCTAGAAGTAAACCTTTCGTCTAGATTTCATGATCATTGGCAGTAATGTTCATTATGAGGCTCCTTGATTCTATATTGCTCCATGCTACAATACGGGGAGTTAATGCTTAGCTTTTCAAGTTCTATATGACCTCCTATTTACATGGCTCAGTCAATCAGTATAAAATATTTTTTCGTGTTATTCAGTTTTTATGATGATCGAATGTAATCATTAACATGATATGATTACTTAGTTACCTTATATATCAAAAGATGAATGCATCTTATTGAATGTCTTGGAGGGAAACTACTAGTTATAAAAATCCTGAACAGTTCTGTTCCTCAAACAGATAATTACTTATGCAGCATTCTCCTATACAGTACAATTCATTGTACACACCTATTGCTGTTATTCACCTTGGAAATGTAGAAGAAGCAAAGTTTGTTTGAAAACTTATGCTTATCTCAACAAAATATTTAGTAAAATGACAATTTGTCATATGATTAATAGAATTTAGATTATCTTTCTTTGCAGGGATAATGTAAGTGAAAGGCTATAATAAATAGTAAAGCTGTTGGCTAAATGGAACCGTGAATATGTAATAACACTTGGATAGTATCGAAGATGCATGCAAATTATGAACAGAAGACTGGATTATTCAATAAACACTAATCCTTTAAATTTAAGATCGTTTATAACGCCATCTGTATTATCTTAGAAAGGCAACAATTAAATTTTAAAAAAGAAAAAGCATTCAGTTGTGAAGAATATGATAGCTTTATTTTATTTCCTATACTTTCCACTCGATGCCACATCTTAAAATATTACGAGATCAGACAAATTAAGCAAGATTTGACATTTACATAGACGTAAGTCTAGGTGGAATTCAAACTAAAATCATATCACAATGGTGTAGTAAACATTGAAATAAAGTCCAGAAAGTTTAACAGAATGTTGAAAATGTACAGAGAATGTAAAAATAATTGGAAGACAAGTTGGCAACAACTGAGCTGGTACGTATTAAGCCAAGTTATTTGAATTAAGACTAAGACATGAGCTAACGATACAATAAAATGAACTAAATTTTAATGGTAAATGATGCAATGAAATGAAAGTTACCACGATATAAACCAGTTAGTAACTTTTTCCCTCTGGACTCATAAATCACGTTTCAATATTAGCTTCGGTAAATTTTAAGATATTAGATGTTATTCATGTAGTGAGCACTATAAAATATTTCAGGATATATATCTGATATCAGGTGACGATGAGGTTCTCAAAGATGTCACTGTTGTAAATTCTCATTCATTTTAAATGAAGACTTTTAAGAACATGCTTAGTGAGTTTAAAGTACATTTGTCTTTCAATTCTACGAATGTGTCTGTTTTTGGAAATGCACTTAAATATACATACAAACAGTTGACCGACAAGTCTTCGTTTAAAGTGGACAAAAATTTTTTAACAGAACAATCTTTGAGCATCTGAAAGACACAGAACATCAAGTAAATATGAAAATATACTTTCCGTCAAAATTTCAACCAACCTACCACTATATTTATATTGAACATTACTTAAATTTTGATTTTGTAATATTGTAGGTTATATGTGGCTGATGATGAATTCACTTTGTTCTAGTTGTTCTTACCTTTTCAAATTAACAAAAGTAACAAGAACGAACAGTTTCAGCGGTTACTCTTTGAATAGAATACTGTGACATTCTCAAAATCAAGCCTTTATTGATTTCAGTTAATTTAGTCGCTTTGTTGTTAAACCCCATGTTACTGATTTTGATAGGCTGATGAAAACTGGGTAATTATTGGTTGTTTTGTGACCTTCATGTTTGTTCTTCATTAGTCATTTTTTAACTAATAAATTAGGGTTTCTTTGTTTACCATTGTTTTGCATTGATGTTATCTCCATGTGATGATGTGTGGTCTGTGAAATTACACGTATTCTACTGGTACTGCTTCAGATAGATATAAACTGAACTGGTTGGCATAATTTAGCCCTCATCATCCGATTGGAGTAATAAAGTATCAAAACAAACTATTATCGTTAATTTTAACTGATCACTATTGAAGGCCGTTTATGGTTAACTGAGGTCATACTAATTAATTGGCTAAGTGAAGCATAACAAATTGAAATTCATATTTCACTTCAATCTAACTAATGACATAAATTATGTTGAGGTTGAATGCATTATTTTTGCAGTGCTATGTTCTAATTAATATTCAAATAAGCACTGGACATCTGTTTCATCCAAGTATGGAACTCTCTATCAGGTACATGCATGACTCTGCACCGTCTATACTCAAGGTGAACACTGTCAATTCGTTACGCTAAACTACAAAATCAAACAACCTCCATAGTTTACAATACTAAAGCGCCAACATGTGCTTACTGGGGACTAACTATAGGAGGCAATCCGAAAGTTTCTAGTAATAAGCTATAACCAGCAAGTTTCAAATATGTGGCGTGTGAACAAAATAACATAAGTGGGAATTGAATGTGTTGGAGGAATGTCGTCAATTGATTGAAACTAGAAATGTGTACTGCTTAGTCGTCTGAGTGTACGGCGATTATCGCGCTGTGTAAAGGCTGTATTTTTAATTCTTTTTAAACCTGTAGATACTGTTTGGTAAGGAGTTTAACGCAACAATAAAATAGATGGCCAGTGATTCTTCGCTTTGAGTATTCGTCTAGCTATAGTCTTTCCACTAAATAAAACTGCATAATCCAACAGTGTCTACAGCTCTCTCAACAGTAGTCTAGTTATGCATTCACCTTGAATGTGAAACAATATACATTCATAATTACAAACCAAGAATTTTCCTTAGTTGAATATACCTTCATCCCAATGTTGATGTTTCCATTGGGATTCGAACTGATTTAGCTTCGTGCCAAACATCGTTGCGTTTAGCACTAGGCTACTGAGTCCAGACAGTCACACTTGTGCGTCACACTTGTGAGCGTATACGTAATTAATATTGGTTTTAATCTTCCCGTTGAACAGTGTGTACATCAACATTGGGATGCATGTACATCCATGCCGACATGTGTCCTGGGTTCCACTTTCCAATCACAATCTAACTTAAACATTACTTGTGATTAATGGCTATATCGAGGCAATCCGCTCAGGATGCACATATGGCAATAGAGAATGACCAGTTTCAGTCCATTAGAAATCAACGGGAAGATATAAACTCATCCCAATTACAAGAATTTCCCTGTTGAAGGTAGACTGGAATATAATCAACATTTATTGCATTTTCTAAACGGGAATATTTTATCTAATGGATTTTTTTCTGGAACTTGTGTTAGTTAAAATGTCACTGGAAATAACAGAGCATAAAACAACTGTCCTTCCTCTTATATTGCGATTGTTTATTGGATGTCCGGTAGAAAAAACGTTAGCAATATTATCTAACTTCAGTCAATTAATGGTATAGTTATGTATGTTAAATGAATTGAAAAATTCAGCATGAAACTCTAGGCCAAAGTTTTGTGCTAGTTAACACACACCAGAAAAATTTACCTCGAACTACAGAGGATCAATATTTCCTTTAAGATTAGAATCCAAATCACCCAAATTCACAATATGAGAGGTTATAAGATTCTCTTAATCGGTGAAAAGAATAGATGTCTGCCAATTTTCATAACTTTCACATATGCATAGGATATAACAAAGGAATCAGTCTTATCATCTAAATCTAAGTTGAATGTTTAGGTGTATGTGTATGTTAGTATGAGTTCAAACTTAACTAATATCTAACAATGAATCGCACCCATTAATACAGCTTCTCATTTTACAAGATCAATTATTCCACTCACTGAAGTAGTTATAATGTTAAACATGTCAATTTTGTCTCTATGATTTATAATTATACATGAGATTGATGAACACTGATTGCTCATTTAGTAACGGCTACTGTCATATGTGTTTAATCCTTTACTACTGGTCGAATTGCATTAATTAAGCCATAATATTGTCATTAGTTTAAATTTTTTGAGATTGCATAAACTACACTTTAGTTTTAGTCTGTTGGAAGTACATTAGTTCAGTGACAATGTCACTTATTGTGTGAAAGGTGAAGCAGGGTAAGATATCACAAGAAAAATTACTTTCCTCTAATTTATACATACGTCTTGCTGACAAGTGCCAAAGCGAGTAAGACTTAATTTAAACAGGATTCCATTCAAACTACCTTCAACAAACTTTCGTCAAAAATAGTGCACATAGTGTTGAATCTCTTGAATTGATGACCAAAATTCAACATGTTCTATAGAATTCCATATGAAACGAGGACTGTCAAAACATGATTACCTAGTGACCAATCGATGGAAAAAGACTACCAAAAGGTTACTTCTTTTTAGGTCTCTGAATTCTTCAGCAATATATACTTCTCATGGAAGTATGCACAGAATCTACAGCTCTAGTAGTATTGAACACGATACATGAAGGTCACAGAGTTTAAATCCACCTCAGAGAATTAGGATAGTTATTCATCGATAGGATCAATTAAGATGAATTCTTCTTATAAGAAGTTTCAAACTATTTGAAGGAAACCGTACTTCAACAAAATATTGTTCGTATATATATTGAAAATTAGAGACTAATGATGCACAATCATTATCTGCTGAACTACTTATATTATTTAGTGATCATGTGATCACCAGCTACAAACTAAGCATTCTAATAGGATATGTAATCCGTAAAATCGGTCGTGTACAATTTTACTGTGTGCAAACTGTCACAACACAACCGCCCAATCATCTCATACGTTTTAATGACTCGATGTCCGTTCACATTAAAAATATTCTTACTGATTATAATCCTCTATATATTCAT
Source organism: Schistosoma mekongi (assembly GCA_034768735.1). Taxonomy (NCBI): domain Eukaryota; kingdom Metazoa; phylum Platyhelminthes; class Trematoda; order Strigeidida; family Schistosomatidae; genus Schistosoma; species Schistosoma mekongi. The sequence goes on along the minus strand of CM068305.1, from coordinate 73,552,596 downwards.
GTGACTATTTGAAAAATATAAATTTGGTTTCTGGGTTGTTTCATCATTGTTATCTCTGAGTGGAGTTAGAAGTATCACAGCAGATTTAAGAACGTTATGACAATCTGGTTATTTTTAAAGATCATTAAATCACTCGGTCAACTATAAGATAGCATTCTATTACCTAGCACAGATCATTGTCAATAAATGCATATGTCAACGACATATCAAATGCACATAATATTAAGTTCCATAGTAGAGTTAAACAGCTATCCAGTGCATTCTGGTTTCCAACGATTGTTTTGCTAAAGGTCAATTCATGATGTTAAATTCAAGTTATTGTTATTATTACTACATATTTCACTTTGAAATGTCTGGTCATGACTAGACATTTATTAAGTATTATTATTAATTTTTTTACAGCTGGTTTTATGTTTACCAATTGTCATGTTTTTTCCTCACTTTCCGTATAAATACGGAAGTCTTTAACATTCTTTTTTAAAAATAATAATAATAAAGGATATAAAGATGTAATCGCACACACATAGATCCGAAGTTAATGAAATCGTTTTTAGGTTGAGAGTAATAGATAGAGTTACTGGTTGGGTCATGAGTGTAGTATAACGTATCGACATTCCTACTCTATCAACTTCTAGTTTGAATAATCGAATTGTTGTAGTTTCACGCTTCTGTCATAGTTTATAGTGACCGATTACTGTGATTAATAAATACTTTAGTGGATTCGATGTGCTAAATGAGTCGTTGCGTAACCATTTTTGTTCTTCTCTCATAGACATTATTCAGCACACTCCCGCTGCAAATAAAGTACCTTCAAGTCTGTTGCAAAACTCTACCAATTTCTGGTTGCAATTCACAACTAGAGAATACAGTAAAAGAACGAAATAATTATCCAGTGCTTTCTTGATTTCAGTCATTTCTAAACATATCAATTTGTGATGTCGGCCACCTTTGTAAACCTCCAATATTATTATCATTATTAGTTCACATATCACCTTCGTAACCTTCATGGTTGAACTGTAAAAATAAGAACACTTATCTAGTATAATTATCTTGTCTATTTATTTATTCACCATACAACTATTTCTGTGAATAGGTAATTTTCACTATAAAATAAGCCAGTAGAAGAAGTGGCTTTATTGTTTTATATCGCCATAATTGCTTAATATGTAGTTTCAGAGCTGGTTTATCACGACATATGAAAAAGTACCTGTTTTGTTGAGCGATTAAAGAAGAGTAACGAACTTTCATAACTGTATTTTGGAGGACTATTTCAATTATTTTGGTCGTGAGTAGTGTAAACATTTCATTTCTATGATTGTTATGTTCCCCCTATTCTATCTTCCCGTTAGTATATTTACTCTTAGTATATTGTTTCATATCATGAACTACAGTTAATTGGTTGCGTACAAGTTGTCCCTATTCACTACCACTATCTCTTTTGTTCTGTATCAATGTTAAATTCCTGATTAGTTTGCTGTGTGGTCTAGTTTTATGTATATATAACGAAATATGTGGAATATAATACGATTCTGATTCTGGTTTTGTCTGGTTGGTTCTTCTATCTCCGGCTTGGGTGTGAGTGGGCATAGGGCAGACGGCACACCCAATAGGCGTTTCGCTCAACCGATCAATTTTCTTCGCGTCATAACAGTACCCTACACTATTTCTACTTAATTAGTGATTAACTAACTATGAAAAGATTGAGATATAAGTGTATATACCACAAAGTTGATGAGTTTCACATTATGCCTAAGGTAACATAATGGAACCTAGATAGAAACAGGATTTTTGTTATCTTCATAAATTCATGGAACTTACAGTAACACTCAATGGATAGAAAGACTAAATAATGAATATTTTAACTCCAGAAGTTCAGATTATCCTCAACATTTTCACTGCTCACTGTGATGTATACAATACTTTCCGTAGTCTTTGTAGTCATTCAGTGGGAGAGTCCCATATACTACAGTATTATTGTTATTAAAGTGTGTATTATAATCGTTAGAAGTCAACTGCAAATATCTACTATGAATAGGTCTTGTGTAGAGTAGCCCTATATACCGAATGTAAAGCACAGATATAACAGAAGTTGAAAAATGAAATAAGGACTTTGATTAAAATAACACTCTAAAATATAATACTTACACAGTCATTAGATGAACAGTAAAATGTCCAAATGTACTGTATATGATACATATATTGGACTTTGAAAATGTAACACATAATCCCAGTTATTAGAATTCACTAACTTATTGAAAAATGGCGGTATTGTTTTGTTTATGTAAATGAATAACAATAAAAACCACGGAAGCACAAAATAAATGTATCGTCTACTTTGTAGAAGATATACACCATGGATTAACTTCAATCAGGTTATCAGTGAGAATTAGAGTATTGAATAGCTGTTTCAACCTAGTGTGTACCTGAGACTAAGGTCATTTTACATCGTAGTATTAAACTATTTAATGATGAGAAGATTATGGAAACGACGTGCATGTGTACAATTCAAACGAACAATGCTTTAACTAATACAATTTCTTACACTTAATTGCAAACGTTATATACCTAATCAAGAGAGAATTGATTGAAGTTTGTATGACACATCATTCTTATTTAATATTCTAATGGAGATACAAACTAATCACGAAATATAAGAATACATTAGTAAAAAGTAGTCAGGTTAAGGAAACGAATACGTACCAATGACTTAAATACTTAATTATTGATAATAAACAACCACCGACCATCAGGAAACCCTGGGCAGCTGTTTCGTCCTAGTATGGAACTCACTAGTAGTGCATATCCACGACCCCACTAGGGACCGAACCACGTGACTCCGAGGAAAACACTACCATTAGACTACTCAACCAGCTTCCATCGGTTGATATAACTCACAATCAAGTGTACGTTTATAAATTAATCAAGGTTGAAACGTATGATTTCAAATGATTAATTTTCTTCTACATTAAAATGTTTCATCGTATAATCAAAAGATATTAGTTTAGAGATAAGTAGTTCATTAGTAAATAACTCATGATCCGGGTTTGCAGTTAACTGACACTGCTTAATATTAGTGGCTATATTTATAACAGCAATTTTGAGTGAAATAATTTCACCTCCAACGACGAAGACTAATTCCTACAAGAGTGAAGATGTACCTTGTTGATCAAGACCAATCAGTCCGGTTCGGGACTACTTGTCAAATAATCTTTATCCCGAGAATCTTAGGTCAGGCCACATTGCAATAGAATTTAATCAACACTTAGAACTAAATGAAGATGATACTAATTACTACTTGTATGTCATTTGATGTTCAAATTTCAAAAAATGTAACTTGAAACAATTCAGGTATCAGCATTTGAAGGTCATTTTGAGTAACGAATTATTATCATGAACACTCAATGAATCATTTGTATTCTACATTCTATTGGTTTGGGGGTACCTGGATTAAAGGCAGTAATAACGCACTTCACATACATACATACTCATAAATACACTAACTTCTTTGTAGATAGAACGTAACAGAAAAAATGTCTTGATTACACAAGTTGAGATAATACGATATGTTCCGATACGTATAAAGTTTATTCCAATACACATAGTCTTAGACATAATACCCAACCTTCCGATATAAAACTTGATGCCGAACTACAGCAGTTATTTTATTTACACGAAGCTACAAGCAGTTACACAAGTGATAAAGTAGAAACCAAGAATTCACATATAATCTGTTATATACTTGGGTTATAAAGTTGTCTAACAACACTCCTTGATCAGTCACAGCTAACCCAGATAGGGTGTTATGCAGATTGTGGAATGCGAATTTAATATCACAAGATTGACCTGAGTTAGACAACCATAGATAAACAGTAAACACTGAACATCTGATTCAGACTCTTCATTAGTACCCAATCAAACCCTTATGAATGACTAGACATAAAACATGGAAGCTTCGCTACGAACGCTTAACAATCGTTTCAGGATGTATGTAATCGATGTCATTGGTAGATAACTGTCATATCTGGCGTTTAGTATATACTTACCAATGAAAGTGGATGTGGTTTAGCAGAAATTTCAAGTTTTAACAATTGGATACCAGCCTAGTGATTTAAAAGTTAAGCGTTCGCCAGGAAGCCTAGTGGTTCCTAGGTCGGTCCCCGATAAGACATGGATGCTGACTACAGAGGAGTCCCATTCTATGATTAAATCGCTATAACTTGCGTCCTAATTTCCAACATGAGCCGAAACAGTGAACATATTCAGGATGTGATTACGCAGTAGATTGGACTAGTAAACTCAAAACAATTCAAGAGTGTGACACTTACTTATCAACAGTAATGAGTATATATCATGTATTAACTGATGTCAAAAATACCAGCCATTAGATGTCACTTAGTAGTCTAAAAGTTAAAATCTGATGCGATGTCTAGAAGCACCAACTTGGGACTCCGGTACCAACATGAATAAATACTTGTAGACAGTTTAATACTAGGATTATTAATGCATAAAATATCTAGGTATCATTACTAGATATTTACTCCTACAGATAGATTAGAAAATTGTTCGATTATAGATAAGTTATAATTCGAGTGAATCAAATAAACATGTTTTTTTTTCTTTTCTCTTCCCTCATTCTTTTTAAACAAGAAAATATAGATAAGAAATAATTCGAAAAAAAAATTTGCATATATCACAACACTTACGAACTATACATTAATAAGGATAATCAACAACTAATGAATGATACTTATTGAAATGATTTAGAATTTAAACAAAAAAACTAACAAAAACTAATAAGAGAAGAATAATAAAAAGAAAACAGCATAGATGAAGATTTATTACTTTCAGAAAACGAAAAAATTTAAACTTTAGATTATATCAAAGGAATATAAATAATAATTCTAAATGTTAGCAGGGTACCATTGAAAACCGTGGAGCACTGGACAGCTGTTTCGTTTCAATATGGAACTCCTGAGTAGACTTGTCGAGTGTGAGACAGTTATCACCAATGACAATCGATGATCGTCGAGCTATATATCACAAATTGATGGAAGTGGGAATTCTACCATTGGATGCCGACCCAGTAGTGCAGATGGTTAGCGGTTCGCCGTCAGCCTGAAGCCCCTGGTGCGCACTGTTGAGGAGTTCCACGTTAGGACGAAACAGCTATCGAGTGCTTCCTGGTTTTCAATGGAATCCTATCAACATCAATCTGTGATATATTCAACCAAATAAATATCCAATCTCCACAAAAATAACCAACTCGAATCTAATTGTATTAAACTTGGTAATCACACTGTTATTTACATAATGGTATGATATATTATCACCTATTAGGATATTATAAAATCAGACATATATTCCAGTATATGTGATTAGAAGAACTTTGACTTTTAAGTAGTAGGTTCCAAGTTCGAACTCCCTACTATTCTACATTATTTTAAGTAGTATGATACTATGGATAAGCCAGTATGCAAACAATATGGTACAGTTTTTATTATTGTTTAAATTTATCAAAAGACTCCAGATCCTGTCAGCATCATAAGTAAATAGGCCTATACTGTTTGCATTTTTTAAAGCAACAGGTGAATCCCCAGAAATGAAAGTAATCCTCGAAAAGTTAGACAAATAGTGGGTCATCTTTAAAGGTACATCTAGATAAAAATGTAGAGTATACATATACAATTCTGATAACTATATGCCATAAGCTTTAACTAAATTGACATTACTCACGTAAGGATCTTTCTAAAGATTTATATAAATCTTCGGTAAACATTTCAATGACACATCCACCAAGACTACTGTTAATGGAGTTGCATGTTGCCTTAAGGTCAAGAGATGCTAATATACTCGGACGTCGGTATGTACATGTTTCAAAATATGATAAATAGTGAATGCATGATAGAGGCAACCAAGTTCAGGCACCAAACAGGCCTAATTTTCACGAGCTTGCTATTTCAGAGTTCAAGATAAGCACCAAATGTTTGTAGATACTATCTTCAAAAGAATGTCAGCCAAATGGATTCTTTTGCGGATACTGAAAAAGGATTTATCTTGAGATATAAGTTAAACTTGGCTATCACTGAGCTGTTATATGTTCTGTCCCTTTTATTAACTTTCCATGTTCAATAAATTATAGGTGAATGCTAGGTAGCAACATCGCATCATTTTAAACATATACGTGACAGTTTCTAAATGAGCCTCTTCAACGACAGCAGTATGATCAATTTGGGTAGACAGGTGAATATATTTCTGTTTTAATTTCAGATACCGCTCTTTTTAATTTAAGTTCGTATTAGCTAGGAATAGAAGGTCATCTGACCACAGTTGAAGGGGGTGGTAGCTACTACATAAGAGTTTCACATTAAGCCAGCCTTACTACTACTAAATCTGAGAATTTAGACTTTCGAAGATCAGGAAGCTCTCTGAAAATCACATACTTTCCATTCGAAAAGGTTTATTTAAAATATAAGTGCTAAGTAGAGAATAGTAGTAAATAACTGTCGAATAGAAAAACATGAATGCTCAAACAAAAAATCTAACATCACTTCAAGATATCTCAAGTCTCACTTAATGAACTTAGCCATTAATGACAATTAGCTTGAGAGTCCTAAACAAGAAATTAACATCTCCACGAATGACTCCAGCCAACAATCCATGACTACATAAACGAATACCACGTTCAATTTGGAAGTCTCTGGTTACCTTACAGCCTACTACTAAGTTAGTCATCATTACACGTAACAGTAGATGATGATTTGTCAAGCACATCATAAATAAAAAAATTTCAGTTGACAAAGTTTTAGAATGACATCAATTTATATATAATTGAATTGAGATGGTTTGTGGAGATTAGTATTTTTAGTTGATTGCACTCGTCAGAGATTGATGTTGGCAGAATACCAGTGAAGACCAGGAAGCACTGGACAGCTGTTTCGCACTAGTATAGGACTTCTCAGCAGTGTGAAAAATAGATTCCGTCTCAAGGGCTTCAGGTTGATAGACACCTAACCCTCTGCACCACTGGGCCGACATCTAATGGTGGGGTTTATATTTCCACCAATTTGTAATATATAGCTCGACGATCATCCATTGTCCTTGGTGATAATTGTCTCACTGTCAATAAGTCTGAACTCTACAAGTCAAAACATTTTACTAGAGCTTAAGAAACATCCTGGAGTTAGTCATTAGTGAGCTGATTATATAAACAATCATCGTCTAGTACCCTAGACATATGTGAACAAGACTTAGAAGACACTACATACTAACACCATAAGCATGTACCCTACTTTCAAAGTATATGATTCACATATACTATAGAATAAAATGAATGCAAAATATACACATGTTCATCGGTAGGTAAGTGAGTATATCTTGTTTATACAAAAAAAGAACTTTTCAACTAAATGGCATTAGATCGAACACCTATAAAAGAAATAAATCTTACTCTGAAGATTATCTTCAAATGGTGTTGTTATAAATTTTATATTATTATCTGAAGATTCTATTCTCTCCCAAATACCATAAATAAGACAATAACAATACAACAAATTACATACAATGAAATTTTGTTTGTTTTCATTCACTGTGGTAACAACAATAATCAATAACAGTAATTATCATAATTTCATTCAATTGTTACATTCATTGTAAACTTTTTTTAAAAATATATTTTATGATAAAAATAATGATAATAATAATAATCGTATCAAGGATATAACAAAGTCTCTTGTTTACTAATAATAGTCAGAAATTGTCAACGTAACAGACTCATTTCACTCTTATATTAACACTGAGAATACATTGAATTGAACATAATTTCTAATGGTATTCATTACTCAAAATCCACCAACAAAAGAAACCATTGTAGCTACACGAAGAAGTTAACCAATAAATTGAAGAAAATTCTTTTGTTTAATAATAATAATAATAATAGTAAAAAAACAATGAATAATAAATTATGTAATAATACACAAATATAGTAGATTAAATCAAATCATGTAGTAATAACAGTGACAGTAGTAGTTATTTCCACTATCTTTGTGGATTAGAGGCCTGCAGATTGCATGCAAAATTTCCACTCAACAACAACAATAGCAAAATATTCGATTGTAAGATTATGGATATGATGAAAGAATATTGTTGTTGCAAAGTGATTACACATAAATGTGTGCCTGTGTAAGAAAGGGTAGTTGTGCATTCATGTATCCAAAGCTGGCTATGAACAAATTTATAAATTAAAGGGGAAACAAGTTAACATATCAATAATAATGATGACAATAATAGACTGTTCTTTTCACAAGTAAATTAAGAACGCCAAGTTAAAGAAAATCAGTAAAATTTTATATTCCTTTCAGGAAAAATATTGTTTCTGTTAGAAAAAAAGTCATCAAGTAATCAGAAGAATACAATGGAGAAATTAATAAACGAAGAAAAGTACAACCAACAACGAGATTAGTAAAAAATAGTGATCAGAATAAACAACAAATCTTTTCATTTTTATTGAGAAAAGGTAACACAAACCATCATTCATCACTATTCTGTTAGGTGAAAAAAAAGCATTTGGATAAATGTATGACTTAAACATAAGATTTTAAGAAGGAAAATTACCTGGATACGTATTTCTCGTTAAATAATATTTATTTATCAATGCGTATACATCTTACTGTTGTTCTGTTTTTGTGGAGAGATTGATAATCTCGTCATAATTTGGTATCATTTTATCGTGTTCTCCCTTCTTCCAACCACTGTTTGTCTAGTGATAAAACAAAAGAATTGCCTGTGTAGTTAGGGTGTGTATATGGGTGGGTCGGTGCATATTATTAATATACATAAATTGCATAAATTGCAATTCCTTTTCTCACATAACCATTCATAATTGCATTCCTTAAAATGAACAAAGAAGAGCAACAATCCATAAACTGGAAATTGTTTTCTAAATAAAAAAAAGTTTATCAATAATGATAGTAAACAACTACAAATCAATGTATCGTAATATATAAATAAGTATGAAAGCAACAAAATAACAAATATCAGATTAAAGAGGGGATTATAATTACATTGGTCATTATTGAAATAAGATGGATAGGTGCTGATGGTTGGGGACAGCGGTAGATGTTAGATTGAAGTTTAATAACAATAATAATAATATTAGTAACAATAAGGGGCGAGAGATATGGTGCGTAGTTTATGTAACACACAAAAAACAAAACCCAAAAGGGAAGGAGGGAAAGCACAGACTAAAACGTTGTCTAATCTCTTGTTTTCTTATTTAAAAAAGAAACAAACAAACAATAATGTACGACGATAAAAAGAATCTTATTATTATCCTATAAATAAAATTGGATGGAAAAATCCTGCTAATTCCGGTCCAGTCGGTGCATGTGTATTAGTAAGTGATGAAGTAACTGTAATACGTGAAGATGGGAACTGACTGGAATTTTGTGTTGTCGTTGTAATAGTTGTAGTGGTAGTTGATGATGATGACGATGAGGAATATGGGGTTGAAGAAATAGGCCAATTAGATGTTGTGACTAGAAAGCGATTGAAATGTGAAGGTGATGAAGTACTACTACCACCACTAGTAGTAGTAGCAGTACTAGTAGCAGCAGTAACGGTCATAGTAGTAGTAGTAGTGCTAGTAGTTTGATGCTCAATTGTCTGTGTCTGATGTCGTTGTTGAATTAAATTTTGTAAGCTTGTTGGTCTTCCACGTAATGATGATCTCTGTGAATCTGAGTTTCTAGTGATTGGATTATTTCGTCCAGTTAGTGAAATTAAGGCTGAAGGTGGAACATATAACGAGCTTGATATAACTGAAGCACTGGCAGGACGTAGTAAATTTGTAGAACCGTTGAAATCATTTAAACTTAATGCATACGTTTGAACATCAGTTGTTGTAACATGACGTATTTCATTATCATTATCTCTATGCACTATCCCGATTGCTATAGTACGATTAGGTGTAATCGGTGTATCATGTGAGACAGGTGTGATAGTTTCATTTGTTGTTGTCTGATTAGTTCTTGACGTAGTATATGCATCATCAGATTGTAATTGTGATGTAGTAGTGATATTTTGTATAGGATCAGCAATAGCTAATCCGCTCATATTTGTTTGACCAGATTTAAAACGATAAAAAGCAGCCGAACCGGTAGTTTTACATGAAGATCCATCATCAGTTAAAACATGTTCCAAATATGTTAAAGCTATATCCAAAACTGGACGACAAGGTTGTTTTAAATGTACTATAGAGAAAATAAAATATATAGTAACACAAATGATGTAAAATATGTTTTTAAACGTGACAATTATGATTAATAGCAGTCTATTATTAAAAAATAATGACCAAGTATCTATACAAAAGTACCGAATTGATAGTAACAGAAAAATCAAGTACTGGATGGATTATTTTTAGTAAAATGTTTGTAATAACTAAATCAATAGGAATTTCAGGTTCTGATAGTTTATGTCTTAATGTAATTCGCTTATTTAGGAAGTGAACTAAATTAAGCGATATTTGACTAGTACAACGAAATAAATTAGCACGACAAGCAACAACGAATGTCAAGGGTGATTTAATGTTACATAACTAAGTGTCTACGAAATGTTATGCTTCTACAGAGAACTGTTTACAAAGTAGTTTATAATAAAATAACATGCATTCTTGATTGGAAAAATGTTTCATGAAATTGTGACTCATGAAGAAAAAATGCGACATAAAAGAGCACCTAAACATTCTGCAAAAATCAAAAATCAAGTCAGAACATGCCATTTGTAACAACAATAATATTGATAGAAAATATGTGACAACTAATATAAAAAGTGTCTTTAAATTAACATGGATAAGGTATTTAATGCATTCCTAATTAAATTATAGCTAAAAAGAAAAAAATGGCGCAACAATCCATCCAAACTGAATGACATCACCAAGGCTAGACACGAATAGCCTAAATTCTGGCATAAAGATTCACATACAACATTAGCACAACAAGATTAAACTAATATAATTAACAAAATAGCATTCGATATGGAAGAATGGTGTAAAAGTATGTATTCAAGGATAATAGAACTTAATATCTAGAAGAAGAAAAAGAATAGATAAACCTTTACACAACACACCAATAACAAATCATGTCAACATCACTCTATAAACAATCATCAATAAAACTTTAACCTCCAAGTATGCAACTATGAACATTCCCACAACCAACCAATCAACAACCTCATTGATTAATGCCACCTTACATTTACACCCACCCACCCACCAACCTCCACACACGCCCACACAGCACCACCATCACTAATCCTACTTCCCTTCCATCTTACTCTCAAATAAACCAACACCACAACATCACTTAACCAACAACATGACAAAGTCAGATGACCAACATTCATAACCTCATCATCCAATTTATTCTCACTCATTAGCACTACTCAACATCCCCTTCGTACATGCCCCCACACACAAACACCAACACTAGCAACAACATTCTCATTGCTTACTCAGTCATTCCACAACACTCCAGTAATGCTTCAAAAACACCTATGATTAGAGACCTTCCTTCAGACAACGCATCTCTCTCTTCTACTTTCATAGACCATCTTTCACAACCACATCTCAATTTTAGACACCTGTCAGTCATACATAGCATACTCGTCCCTTTATTGACAGACAAATATCCCACCTACACCACAATTAATGCACCTTCTCAAAATCACAATGACCTACCTCAATTAATCTCTACCCTCTTTCGTTTCACACTAACCCATTAGGGCTCAACACATTCCAAGTAAAAGTAAAGTTGTTAACACTCTCCACACACCTTAACATCTATCATCAATCCGACGATAAGAGAGATAACTCCTGAACTAACACTTCGCATTTACAAAGAAAGAAACAAATTTCAAACACATTGTACTGTTACTTAAGGAAACCAGGATAATTTGCATATTGTCATTAAATAGAACTATAATATCACTTCCTGTTACCTCTAATTGTGTCTTCTAATCCACTTGTATGTACAAAACGGGCATACGTTGGAAGGACATTAAGAAAAATAAGTTCCTGCATTTATATACGTATTTCATAAAAGCTGGCTGCCAGATAGGTGTCCAGGTAATGCCACAAATTATATGCATTATCAATATCTATCAAAATTAGTGCACAGTTTTCATTATACACAGATCTAATAAGGCTGCAGAAACTTGTAATTTAACTGAAGCGACCAACATACAAAACAACCACAATTCATCCATTCATCATATTTTATACCAATAACACATATACAACTAGTTATGCGCCTTCAAATTACTGTTATCTCAACATTGTTTGATATATACACGAATATACACAAACATGTCGAACATTGAATCAATTTTAACCAAAAGAATAGAACAGTAGCAAGATTACGTTTTTTCTTGATTATACCAAATATTTTCATTTGCTCTTGTGTACTATTTAGAATTAAGTCAAATGTATTCGGTTATTTATATTTGAAAGAGAGGCTAAAACAAAAAAAAAACTGCGAAATATGACAAGTTAAATTCATCTCTTTCCCCATTCATTAAGATATTATTATCTTACAATAATATTTTCGCAACTATGTAATAGAGATTTTAAAGTAAAACCTCATCATCGATCTAGTTAAACATTAACTTGTTAAAACATTTGTAACACAAAAAATAAAGATTGATAACATGATTAGAACACAAGAAAACAATAAGATAATAAATGAAAAAAAAAACAATATGTATTACGTAACACTGAATATGATAGCAATATATTACCAGGGAAGATAAGTACAAATTGTTTATAACGAAAAAAGAGATGTAATTTCGTGTTGATAAGATTTTAACATGCTTAAGCAATTTGTTGGGATGGCTCCCAGAAACTTCAACGAAGCCTCCAGAACTCTTGAAGGGGCCGGAGACATTCCGTTCAATCACTGATTAATAGAACCTTCTAGAATCTCGACGTGGAGCGTTCCGATTGGGTAGCAGTTAAGACTTCTTAATTCAGATTGGATGGATCATAATACTGATTTATTTGTTTCAGAAAACTATAAATATACGAATATTTTGTACTTGACTCACTTCCCATTTTACTGGAATAAAGTTTCTTGTTTTCTCGTCTTCTGTCTTCTGCTTTTGCGGCTAGGAGGGTTCAAGGCTTTCAAGTGCTAAGATTGCTGTGCGGCTAGTTATCGAGTTAGTTATCAAGTACCAGATATAACACAATTGTCATAGACAACTTTTATACAGGACCATAAAGGCTAAACAGGGATAGTTTATAAGACTCGTTTTTAAACTGTATGTTGAGTAATAGAGAAAGACTTCTCTTTCGCATCACTTAATTTATTGGTTGTGAATGGTACCGAGAAAGTTGAGAAAATAGTACGAAAAAAGAACTAAAATCTAATCATAAAGATACCGAACTGCAAACACGGAACCACTTCTAACTGTCTACATAATTCTTCTGAGTTAATAACGACACTTTTGTATACGTTTACATTCTGGTGCGCAAATTTTCTGTTCTCTCATATTTTTTAGACTTTATTAATGTTAATTAAGAAGTCTTCAGTATGATTGTTAAAACATACATAAAAGTGGAAAAATTAAATAACAAAAATACAACCATGTAAATAAATAGAACTGAAGAGAGATATTCATTAATTAAGCATAGATTCGAGTATTTAGCTTTCAGTCACATTCAAAGTTTAAGGACCTGTAATATTACTCAGTTGTCAAAGCTGACGATATGTTTTAGAATATACACTATTTGAAGCTATAGGACAGGCTTTCTTTTACGATATTTCGCGGCTCACTGAAATATAAGCTTGCCGACGGTAGTAACCATATTCACTTGTCGATTAATGTTATCAATCCCAATCCGTTCCAATTATCGCATTGTAATCCACCTGAGTATATCAATTACTTATAAGTTATGGAAAGTAGAGTACTGTCTTTTATAACTTAATTATCCTCGTCATCATATTTTAAACAGTAAAATCTGCATCAATTGCAATTACTTAATGACACGTCAAGCTAAAACAATTCTGATGTCAGTCCCTCCCTATATACAAACTATCCTATTTGTTATATCATTACTTTAAACAAACTAACATTACATTTAACGAAATTGATAATTAGCCAATATTTACTGTTTGTTTACTCGACGAAAAAGAATGATCGAAAAATACAACAAAGATTTAATTGTTGACCAAAGAATAATACTAGTCAATGTTGTTTCTGTCTAGTCAAACTGTCTATATACAAGAAGAGTAATAATAACAACAACAATAGACAGGAAATAGAAAAAAATTATCACACCATCTAAACATACAAGTGAACTGATTCTATCTTTTCTTACAGAAAATTCTATGTTGTTATTGGGTCACGTCAAAATCGCGCATAGGATGCTTTGTTTTTACGTAGTTGAAAGTGATAAGCAGAAAAAAATTGCTACTTAGCACTTGTCGACAAAGATTATCAGTAATCTTGAAAGAATTGATTATCCGTGAAGGTTTCAAACCACAATTACCCAGCTTTACAGTATCAAGCTTTACGCACTTATGTAAACAGTCAGGAAAACTGAGGTCTTTCTATTGATTGGTCATTGATAGTGACTACAGTAGTGTTTTGCTAGACATTAGTGTTAATTAAATTCTATTCTACATGAAACATTGTAAGACAGTAGTATATTCTGACCAGCTAGTCAATAGCTTACATAGTTTTATCATAATTAACACACAAATGTATGATGGTAAAGTCTTTTGCACTAAATGTCCATGTATTGTTCTTCTAACGCGTAATAAATCAGAAAATATACTGAGATGGCAGCTTTGCCTAAAACCTTACTATCAGTAAAAAAGCAAAAGATCCACTTTAGAATAAAAGTAGCCTTAATTTTTCCGAAACTTTGCGTTTCAAACATTACACAAGAAGAAAATTAAAGCTGATAAACCTCTTACCATGTATTATCCCTAAATAAACACTCGCGTGAATATAATTAATCGAAGCACCGTCTTTTGTTTTAAAAAAGCTGTTTGCGTCAGTGAGCTGACGATATCTAATTGCTCGGATGAAAATAGGTAGAGAAATATTCGAAAACAATCTAATGTGGTTGGAAATCGAGAACTAAATACTAGTTAATACTAACACATTCCACTTTTGTCTAATTGTTAACTTAGAAGTGATATTTGTCTAATTCTTGAACGATGGTCGGATTCCACAGATAAAGTAGCAATGCAGGCAATAATCTAGGCGATACCGTAATGTATGCACTATGTCTTCATGAAAAGTTATTTAAGGTAGTTAGTTACATCCGGTGATACAAATAAATCACTAACGATACACAACTTTATGCCTCATATAATCTCAACTTTGTTCACAATCATAGAATAAAAACTTACCTACCAGGTGTATAGATTTGAGTACTTGGCTTAACGTTATGTGATACAATCCGGTTGCCTAGACCTAGGTAGGTGAAGGGAAATCTGAACCTCCGACTTAGTAGCTTCAAGCAGAATATCTAATTCATTGAGTTACAACTCCATTCACAAAGACTATCATCAAATGTCAGTGATAAATGTATTTCGTTTTATAAAACATGGTTATGGTACCTATCTGAAGCCTATTAGTTTTTAACGTTTATCCAGATAATGTTAGCCTACACCATCCATCAAAGCACTATCGATAAATAATGTCTACTATTTATTTGAAATTGAAGAAAATACCTATTGACTAACACTTCAATCATTGAAATATTTATAATCCCTTTGTAACTTTAGAAAATCAAAAAGAATTAACTAAAGTAATAGATTCACTAATAGGTTTGGGTACACATACACCATCAACAAGTACACATATTTAACAAATGATTTAAATGAAATAAAAAAAATAATAAAAATTCAAGTAAAATAATTATTTGTAAGAATTAAGAAGATAACAATTTTTACAACAAAATGTAAATTAAAAAAACAACAACAACAACAACAAACATTGATTTATGCTACACTTACCTAAAATAGCATCATTTACAGCATCGGCTAATAATTCTCGATATTTTGGATGTAATAAACTACTAAGAGGACTTTTATATGGATTTTGATAGGCAACTAAACTGAATGCATTCTATAATAAAATGATGATATAAATAAAAAAGATGATTTTCTAATTAAGGTATGAAGTGAAAGAGAAAAAAACCACAACAAATTTATATATGTCAATAATATTCAACTAGCAAATCAACTGATAACAAGATAAGTTCTCATCGACCGAGGTAGTTAGGCCATGTATTGCATACAATCAATCTACGCTTATCTAGGCGTGGAACGTTGGTCAGAGTAGTTAGGGGCGACAAAACTAGAGCTTGACACTAGTCAATGAGGTCACTAACTGTTATGATGAGGTAAATTGGTAGGCACCGTCTATACGGTTGGGAGGATTGCACGAACATTGTAACCAATAGTTGCA
Organism: Schistosoma mekongi; assembly: GCA_034768735.1. NCBI lineage: Eukaryota > Metazoa > Platyhelminthes > Trematoda > Strigeidida > Schistosomatidae > Schistosoma > Schistosoma mekongi. Next base: position 73,536,120 of record CM068305.1, on the reverse strand, counting down.
GATATCGAGTGACATACAAATGTATTCGTTGTCTGTATTACCTTATACTATGTGTAACAATATGGTTTGTGAATTTACCTAGATCATCTCTATAACTAATCTAACTATCACTATACTACTACCCTGGTATTCATCTTGGTGTACTAATGTATGTCAAATTGGATCGATTTATTTGTGATAGTTCTTACACTGAATTGGCCACATTGAATTTTACACGGAGTATCATTTACTTCCAGATACATACCATGCTAACGAATGTTAACTACTACAAAAATAATTTTTAGAGTTTTCTCCTGATATCTTCAAAATATGATCATTTGGAAAATACAAATACGAACAGAAGTTATTTTCTGGAATTGATTACAATGGAGCATTGGTTCAGCAGTTGAGCCGTACAGATTCGAACTGCGCCGTATCTAATTCGTTTTGGATAATAAAGTATAATCACAAGCCCTCACATTTAGGATTTGGTTCGAAGCCAAATACATGAATTTGTTTCTTGTAGATAAGGTGAAATCGATATATAAACATTGTATTATCGAACTAGTAACTTGATGTTTACACAGGAAGATAGTCAACAAATGGAAATATATATTCTATACAATGAATGATAGGGAATTAACATTTATAAATCTCAACTTACACTTAAAAGTAATAATTGTTCCAAACTAATCACTCCTTGATGTTGCAAATCCAACGCGGTCGTTCGTAAATTACGTCCATATTCAATAAGATCACGAAGTTCATCATTCGATGATTGATGATCTACGCTTCCATTATCGACGTAATTATTACAGTTATTAGAATCAATGGGATTATGACAAATTCCATTACTGCTGATTGAATGTAAGCATTCACCATTTTGTTTATTTTTAATAGTATTTTCGTGGATTGAATTGATTTTAGATAAATGTAAAGTGGTTGAATCATCTATAGGCGAATACATTGAATTTCCATTTGTTATAATTTGATTATTAGCCTGTTTTTCAACATTAATGGAAGGAGGTGGATAGTGACCATAATGAGAATATGATTTGAATTTCGATTTAAATGATACAGAATTAGAAGTTGAATATGAATGATTATAATAGGGTAACGTTGACGATGATGATAAACTGCGTAACTTATGAGAATGGATTCGATTTCGTCGACCACGAACATTACCACCACCAGAACCACGACGACGAATTACAGTTAAACATTTCAGTCCTTTATACTCATCTCCTAAACCTAGATAGCTGATTGGATCGATTAAACCCAATTCCATTTTCAAACCTTCAAAATGTGATTCTAACTTCATTCCAGTTAATGGTAAATATTGAATACACGAATTAAATATATGTTGATCTGATCTGTACGGCCTAATAGATGTTCTATTGTCAGTGGTCTGTAGAGATTGAAAGTAGAGTACAAATATAGTTTGCAGTTATAATATGCTTCTTTTTCTAACCTATACTAATATTGTTGTTGTCGTTAATGACATAGTGTTGTAAAGGTTTGGTCTACATTTATGATGATCACCGACTATGATTCAGACAACAGATACAGTTGCTTATGATTGACATTAGTGGTAACAAATCAACTTATTCTTCATAACTAATCATCATTATTAACAAGTTACTAGACTGAGATTTCAAATAAATTCATCTATCTTCAAAATTACGCATAATCATAATCCACTGATACAATTAAACCGATTTAACAACTCAACATTGACATTTCGCTGTTTAAGATTAGTTTCAGCTTGATTGATATTTTAAAAAATGAACAATCCAAACACATTGATTTCCGTATTTACCCAAATTCTCAAAATAAAATTAACAGTCACTATCTTCAGATGATAAAGAATAAACCCACTTAGATTCACCAATGAATAAAATTAACTTGATTTTCAAAAATTAATGTACTGACTGTTTGCTATTCTAAGCAAGTTCATTTATGAATGAGTGTCCGCTGAGCAATTCAAGACAGTAACACCGATACAACGTAAAATCAATCTGATTATTCTGTAGTATGATACGAAACTCATAAGTAAAGAAGACAATTAGATTCAGTGAAATAAAAACTAAAATTATTATTAACTAATTTACAAAGTAGGGACTCATGTAGTTGGCTTCCAGTTACACTTTAAGTGAGAAGGCTGATCAAATCAACGAAGGTGAAGTGAGGTTTCAATAAGTAAATTATAGGAATCAATACTCATCAATAACTCAGTGGCCAACGCTGTGGTAATGAAATCGAAAGATGATGAGCTTAAATTGTAGTATGAACACAAACAATGGGATGCACATACATCATGCCGACACATCTCAAATAGGACAAAATGTACATTCTGTATTCAATTAATAGTGACATTTCATTCCTACTTCAGTTTGGTCAACTGGATAGTATCATTAGAGTTCTAAATTAGAGCCACACGCATGAATCGTTGTTTTGGTAAATGAGTTAGTAAAGGATTTGATCAAAACAATTCATAAAATCATTTCCCAGTCATTTTCTAATATATTTCAACTCGCAAATCAATGGTCTAAAGATTAAGAGCTTGCTATGGGGCTTGACCTTTGATAAGGTCATCAAACGTATCCTGGTTCTCAGTCGTTGAACATTTCGACTAGAGTATAGTATATGGGTGAGCTTTAGTGATGTCTGCAATGAATAATCATTTTACTTAGTTAGCATAAAGCTTTAAAATCTGAGTATACGAATGAGCCAAGCAGCCTCACGAATTTATGGAGAATTTTAGCTAATTGAAAGCAAATAATTGTAAATGAATATTTCATCAACAAAAAAGAGCTAATGTGAGATGGATAAAAATTTTTTCCCTAATTAATGTAAATATTCAGTTCCACTATAGGCTTTGCTGCCTATAAATTAAGGGAATAACGACATCTCAACTAGTCCATATGGCTCTGTAACACACGTATTCTAAAACATCTTTAGGAAAGTAAATAGTCTTTTGTGCATTCGCCCTTTAGAGTTTAGGACAATAGTTATCCTAGGGTTAATGTTATAGATAGGGCTTAGATAAAATTTCAAGTTTAGGTGTAGGATTAATATAGGTAAAGGATTGTGGTTTCAGTATAGTGTTTACTTGTGTTATAGTACATAGTTTGTTTAGCAAGAATTCGGTATTTGATACGTTTAGCACTACAAATTTTTTTTAAATTAGTGATTTCATACCTTATGGGTTTAAAATATGTTACAATAAGTTACTTTATTTGCTTCACATTTTCCAGATGGCAGCTGATTGGCTATAAAGGTTGTTCTTCAAAGAAAGTTCGAGAATCGCTCAAGCTTGCCTATTTGCTAATCAAATTCAACAATCTCCGCGACACCCAATAATAAACATTGGATCAGTAAGAAATAACAACTGAAATTTTGAAATGCGCTTTCTGATTATTATGTTTTGATCGAAGTGAAATATGAATACTACTAGGTTCTAGTTAGTTTGACTTAACAGAGTAAACTACTACGACGTTACAGCCCTAGTCATTTCAACTGAACCAAAGTTGGAAAAATGCACTATATCTCTCCTCCACTCACCAACAATCCTATTCTTCTAAGATACACAGATCCAAAGTTGAAGTTTTATATTACGCATCGATGTTCGTTTAACAACATACATCCGATTCAGTAATAAAATATTCAGACAAACAAAAAGAAAACCAATAGGAACGTCAATATCTAGACTTATCACAGAAGCAGTGATGCAGGAACTTGAAAGTTTAATATTGTCAATGACCAAGCTAAAAATGTAAATCTGCTAAGTAGACAACATTGTCTTATCGAAAAGAATGACTTGCAAAGTGGTCTCTGAAGATATTAAATTTAGACTAAAAAAAGGAGTCATATAGTATACAACCATTCTCAGACGTTGTTCACCAGAACCAACGCAAGAAAACTGGAGACCTAAATCTATCTGAAACCAATCCATGAAGAACAGTTTCTCAAAAGCAATAGCAATAATCTAATAGCCCACAAGATTGATTGTGCACAAACTTTATTCTGAAGAGTAAAAGCATAATGCAGCACACCAGCCACAAAGAAAAGTGAGGAAAAGTAACAGATGAATGTATTCCAAAAAAACGGTAACCCACACAACATAGTCAAAAAATGTCACTTGTAAACATTGATAAATAAAATCAAACACGGAAACCAACACATGGATCATTCTACTATATATATGAAAGATATGTCATAAATGAAAATCAGACTATTGAAGCTATTAAAAGTAAGTGTCGCTTACAAGCCAAAAGACTAAATAACAAAAGACACGCCGAAGATCATTTAAAAAATAAAAACTGCTACGATTGTGAAAAACTACATCGGACAAACCAGCTGATGACTTGAGCTCTGTCTAATATAAACATTAATGAATTGTTAAACGCTGCGATACATCTCTTACACCAACAAATGAAGACAATTATGGGCACAGGTTTGCTTGAGAAAACGTAAATTTAAACAGAAGGAACACAAAAGGAGACCACAGAATTTTTAGGAGATTGTCATTTAGGTTAATCGATAATCAATAAACATTGAAATAGATGCAATTTATCAACCAAATAGAAAAATAATGAACATCTACTAAACTATAAGTCAGGTCAACAGGAAAGGAAATCAAAATAAATGTGCAAAAAATGACAGAACACTTGCCTACAACAACTAATCAAATTCAAGGTGGACATTACAGGTTGCTAATCGCTTGTGGAGGAATTTCCGTCGACGAAGTCGTCCAGAACGACGATGGAACGTCCGCAATCTAACCGGCTCAGAGAAAGTAACTGAACGGAAAGTGAACTACAACGCATATCACATGAGAGAAAAGACCAGTCTATCTAGAGATAAATAAGTGGTTTTCGGATTATCTCGCAACAAATTTATTTTAATGACGGAAAAAAATATCTTACTTTAATATGATCGTTCTCTGTATAGACAGGGAATAGAGCAGGACAAATGATTTCTGATGAATTACTACTGGTATTATTACTACTATCATTACTAGTAGCAGTAGTAGTACAATCGGAGCTAAGAGCAGTACCATTACTAATAGGACCATCGTTGAGTGGGGGGCAATTTTTTGGAAAGACTGACGGTAAAAGGTCGTAGTTACATTTATCGGTTGTTGATGTCATTAATCCATTGTTCCATTCAGTGTCCGACAGGTCAAAACGAAACCTAACAGGTGGTTGATAATTTGATGGAGCATGTGAATGATTATAAATGATTGCATTTGATGTTAAACAACAAGATGATGATCGATTAATTAAGGGAGAATTTGTATTAATCGTATTAGTTATTGCTACATTGCCTGAGAGCTCTGAACTCGTTGAATGATGAATATGACTAAGATTAGAATTGATTAAGTGATGATTATAACGGCAATCATGTTCATTAGGTGTTGTTGCTTCAGGTGAAGATTCGAAAGAACATGGTTTCATTCTTTTTTGACTATTTCGGTGAGTAGTATCTAAACTGTTACAATTTAATGTTACCCTATAATTTTCTGATGAACCGTTTAAAGATACAGATTCTTTAGAGGAACTGGTTGTGTAGTGCTGACGTATCTAAAAAACAAACAAAGAAAATGAAGACTTTAAAAAAAGTAGAATATCAAATAGTAGTTGTCATAACAAATTATGGCGCCAGAGCAGCTGTTTTAATCTAGTTTCAGGAAAATTCGCAGCTTGAAATTATCGTACTCGATGAGAAACTTGAAGAATGAGCCAAATGGAAAATAGTTGTTCGGAAACTTTGAATACATATTATAATGTCCAGTGATTTAAACAGAATAAGAATTAACGTAAATTAACCTAAACTAGACAATTGACTCATTACTTCCAGATAGCTTAATAGTATTCCACATAATTAAAACCTATTGTGATTCACAAAATGAAAGGTGTATTTTCCCTCCACTAACCACAGAACTCAGTAATTGGAAATATCGTCAAATACGGCTCAAAGTAGAAAACAACACCGATGCAATAGTTTACTATGACATTCTTCATTAAAGTCAGAGGACCCGGCTTACTTGAAAAAAATGTAAGGTTTTTATTGCCTAGATAGAAACTCCTACTATATACGATCCTCGTGCACTTATTTTCTGGCTCTACTATCCACTGCTTTTCATCTCATCACAATACTATACTTTTATTTACATGATGCATAAAATATTTGTATCGGAATAAAATCAAACAAAAATTAAATAAAACGCATAGAGAATAAACATTAAGTCTGGAACATTAAAATCAACCGTTTCGATACTATTTTTATGATAATTTTTAATTTATTACTGTGTGAATCCAAATCGAAGTAGATAAGGTGGAGATTGAACCTGTCACTCATCGGTTAGAAGATAAGTGCTCTAACAAACAACCTATATATAAGTATTTAAAGGTTTTGTAGGGGAAAACTAAGATTCAGGAGTAGTTTTACTACACAGAAACATGCGCTATGAGGAGCCAACTTTTAGAAGAACGAGATACAACAAAATTTCGAAACTCGGAATGTAGCAGTAAACGAGAAATGAATGTAACTATTCTGAGCTAAGTTAACAAATGTCTTCATCTATGTTTGTGGTTAACGTGCTTTTCAAAACACGGTAGTCTGTAGTTAACAATATGCTTCCGACCAAGGGTCAAAGACTTTATGGTTTGGTTATCCTTAGCTTTCATTCGCCCTACTCCTACCCAAGCTAACATCAACTCAATGATGGTGATACCGCAAACAATTAATGTTAGGTATTATTGAAAGATAGATATGTGTTCGGATTGGATGAGGACTGCAAATTTCATTCACGCATAAATACATAGAATATTTGATGTAATCGGTAACCTGAGAGTCTATAAACTAAAAGGAAGCTACATCAAGCTGCCTTCATACTTTCATTATTAAAAGAAAATTAATTACAACGTTGTGACAATTATCAGACACAACAGTGCATTCTTTCTCACTATATACGTTAGAAACACATAGAACGGGAAAATATTATTACAAAATATAAAATGGTATAAGACTTCAAGGAAGAAAAGTACTAAACCGAATAAATGTAAATATCATCACAAGATTTCCCAGTCTTATGATCTATACCATCAACTATAACATAAACACATAATCCATACGCATATATAACTATACGAATCAATAGGAATAGAAGTACAGATCAATTCACGTATATATATATATATATATATATATATATATATATATATATATATATATATATATATATATATACATTTAATGAAAAACCATAAGTAGTGCCTACCGTATTAATCGTATAAATATACCACGTGAACAAAGAACAAGACCTATATACATATACATACTAAACTAAAAGTTTCATTTACTGACAATATGTTATTTAGGTGAAAATCAGTCATGAACAACAAGAAATTGGTTCAACGAAGAGATTACATTTCAGCAATTTCATTTTGAAAGGTATGTGATACATACATGTTCATGGATATTTTGTATTTAATAAAAAATCAGTTAGCCGTAAACAAAATAAACAATTTGTTTTTTCCTGTTTGTTGAATGAATTTTTAACTTGCTAACTAAGAAAGTCAGTAAACAACATCAAGATAGCCACACTTGTGCAATGGGCGCATAGGTATTAGGATGAACTTGTATATTCCCGTTGATTTGCTATGGACTTAAGCTGGTCAGTCTCTGTTTCTACATATGCATCCTGAGAGAATTGCCTCGATATAGCAATTATTCACAAGTATTATTTAAGCTGGATTGTGACTAGTGAGTGGAATCCAGGACGCACGTTTCGTCCTATATGGGGCTCGTCGGCTGGATGTACCTGCATCCCAATGTTGATGATCACAGTGGGATTCGAATTCAGTCCGTTCATCTTAATACCAATGTGCCCGTTGCACAAGTGTGACTCTCTGGACTCAGTAATGTAGTGGTGCATGCAGTGGCGTTTGACACCAAACGGAGTGAATTCGAATCCCACTGTGAACATCAACATTGGGACACAGGTACATTTAGCCGACAAGCCCCAAGTCGAGCGAAACGCGCATCCTGGATTCCACTTGCCAGTTACAATTCAATTTAAATAACATCAAGAAAGTTTGCAATTTACTAAACAACGGAGTGTAGCCAAGTAACAATCGAAATCTAAGAAGTAATGATCAGTTCTACCAATTTAGTAAGGAACTTCGAATCCACCGGAAGAAACCAGGGCCTTCACTAAAACTTGCAGAACGCCCACAATCTTTAGACTACTGGCTTAATAATTAATGTTTTGCAATTCCGACAGATTAAATCTAATGGCATAAATGCTGCTGTAATAAAGTAAACTATTGACTATTTTACTGAGATGATAACAGAATGTTTTACACAATACGTAGGTTACCGAAGGTATAAAAACCAACGATTAGTGAAGTAGTCCATGCAGGTGAGAAACTAATAAGTCTGTTAAATTATTGCCAGTTATGAAACAATTCGTATATGCCAGTTGCGAATGAAAGTCAACCGAAGTTGGTGATATTAATTGTATTTGATGTGAGTGTTTTACATCATAGCTGAGAAAATTAACTGACTTATTATTTATTCTGTATGCTTTCCTATTGTCGATCATATTACTACTACTTCTACCACTTTGGTACTTATCCTGATGTATATATATACTAAATTGTATGTTGCCTAGAAATATTACAATTAATCGATTTCTGAAACCCTATTATTAAAGTCAATCTCCAGTCAATAAACATATAGAAACAGATCTAATTTATCAATTCATGCAAAGAAGCTCAATTAATCACATATTAGATGCCAATAGAACCAAATAGTCAGTAGGAATAAAGAAGGATAATACAAACTATAAAGACAACTAGTTAGAAATGACTTTGTAAGAACGGATACACTTGCAGAATAATCAGAAAGCCCTCTTACAAATGAAATAGGAGCTGACGGCATTATCCAAAACGACAGCTTCACAATTAAAACACCTAGCTCGCAAAAATCAATCACCTGAGTTGCAAATCTCCATTATTATTCATATAAAAATGCCATCAATTCGATAACAGAAAGATAACACTAGTGGTAACGCGTATGCTATCCACTTTCAACTATTTTTTATATTTCCCAAAACCTGAACATAAAATATATTTATTTAAAAATCGATAATTTTACGATCACACAGATAACATATATAAACCGACTGAATACCGAAAACAACACAAAACTTAATCGGCTATGTGAAAATGTTTTATCACATATTTTTTTCTTAACAGAAGTGCAATATTTGAAACAACATACTAGATGTACTATATATTGAAGGTGAAACTCTAAAAAGTGATGTTATAAATACACAACCTTGACCTATTTCATAATTAACTGATGTATATAATGATGATGTATATATACTAGGTGTACAAGTATATACTATCCGTTAGAAATATCAGCGAGTACAACATGATTGTCAGTTGACCTTTGTTAATTTTCTGAATGAAAATGCACACGATTTTGTAGGGTTTTTTTTGTATCAAGGTTACAAGAATTTTGTTCAAAGCACACTCACTGAAGGACATGATTAAGGAAGTTTAGCAAAAGTGCAACAATTGCTCAATGATTTAATTTTTTTAAAACAAGAACTAGGAACATTGAAACAAATACACGTCATCAAATCAGAAATACTGGATTTTATACGCCGAACTATGTAAGTAAATAAATCTGAGATTATCTTCAACATTTCCAATGTCGTATTGAAGGATTTCTGGTCATTTTTCTGTCTATTTAGTAGGAAGGTGCTGACTATTGTAGATTATTTTCATCAAAGATCGCAACTGACATACCGGATTGTTGTACATTAAGTTGTTTGTAGAAGATAAAACTAATCTTCAATGGAAACAACACATTAATATACAGCAATTACACACAAAAACAGGAATGACTGAATATGCTCGGTAAAATAAACATAAAGCAGATGAGGATACACAAGAAGAACGTTGTGGATAACTTCAATTGCAAATATAAGTATGATGGTCAAACAACAATAAGATACAATGATGACCGAGATGATTGAAAGAATACAAAGTACTGAAACTCGACGGAGGTGAATAAAACTATTTCAAAAAAACAGAAAAACAACGTTAAGAAACGAAATTCTTGCTTCGCATTAAACAAATCGCCTCCTGAGAGGATACGGAAGTCCTAATCAAATATGGTGAATCGGTTGAGAGAATTCTGGAACGTGTACTACATACGTTCAACCACCACTTACCACGACGGAAAGGGGTTGGCTGTTATTGATTGATTAATTAGAATACTAGGTAAAAACTTTATGAAATAAAATTTAACCACATTTTAGTTGAGTGAAGGCTACAACTATAACCTGGCTACTCAAAATTAAGTAGGTGCAGGAGGACTCGTACCTGGGACCTTTGATCATTAAGCCACTTCGATGTTAGTTCAACTTAATGGGTACGTGAGACTAAGTGAAAAACACAACGATATATCAAGCTTGATATCAGCTTGATAATCAGATGCAAATTTTATCGACACTTAGGTGACTTATTAAATTTGGGTCGTTTAATCGCTCATCTTTCGATTAGCTTATAATCATCTTTATCTGCACTTACAACAGTTGCTCATTTTATCAGACATTGGTTAAATTTTGGATGATTTTTTTAGTAATGTAGTTTCATAAGAAGGCAATATTTCGTCACATTGTATAATTCATTCAATGTCAATGATCTCTAAGCACAAAATTCTGAAACACGTCCATATCACAGGTAAGAACGCCTTATTCAATAACATTATTACTTCTAGAGGTAGGTATAGCGAAGTATGTAAGTGAAATTGTGTTTTAAATCACGCGAAAGTATTAATTACAAAATGTAATTACTTCAAATGAATGAATACCACGTATTAATAAAAATTCCTATACGGAACATTTATTTAAATTGCCTAACATAGACATATACATAAATATATGTATGAATTAAGAATAGTTATAATTATAGTGTCATTAAAACGATGAATGAAAAAAAAACCACAGTAGAGAAAATTAAATTGGAACATATCTAACATTCTCTGTTTTTAGAGGGATTAGAAAAAGATAAGAGTTGAAGAGAACGTGAAAATTCACTTTTATTTTATAATACTTATTCCATATTCTTTTATTCATTCAGCTGATAAAACAACAACAACAACAACACATCATAACCAAATAAATATACCAAAATGTTAACTGTTGCATATAAGTGATTTTTGTTTCGTGAATCTATGTATACATATATGAACGAAAAAAGTAATATTGAATGGATATATAAGAAATCAATAATGAAATAAGAGTAAAACAGAGAAGGATAGAGGATTTAATAAAAAGAGTCGAAAATAACAAATGTTACCGTTTTGTTCATGGTATATATATTAAGAGGTCAAAAACTCCAGTAGATATAATTATTTGTTAAAATTCTCTATAGTGATAGATAAGTAATTTAATGAAATCATTCAGTCATTAAAAACATGGAATCTGTCACAAATGCCAGTTACTTAAAATTCCCAAACTATATCAATACAGTGAAATTAAAAGACATGTATGCAAGAATAACAAAACTTAATATCTAGAAGAAGAAAAAGAATAAATAAACCTTTACACAACATTCACCAATAACAAATCATGTCAACATCACTCTATAAACAATCATCAATAAAACTTTAATCTCCAAGTGTGCAACTACGAACATTCCCACAACCAACCAATCAACAACCTCATTGATTAATGCCACCTTACATTTACACCCACCCACCCACCAACCTCCACACACGCCCACACAGCACCACCATCACTAATCCTACTTCCCTTCCATCTTACTCTCAAATAAACCAACACCACAACATCACTTAACCAACAACATGACAAAGCCAGATGACCAACATTCATAACCTCATCATCCAATTTATTCTCACTCATTAGCACTACTCAACATCCCCTTCGTACACGCCCCCACACACAAACACCAACACTAGCAACAACATTCTCATTGCTTACTCAGTCATTCCACAACACTCCAGTAATGCTTCAAAAACACCTATGATTAGAGACCTTCCTTCAGACAACGCATCTCTCTCCTCTACTTTCATAGACCATCTTTCACAACCACATCTCAATTTTAGACACCTGTCAGTCATACATAGCATACTCGTCCCTTCATTGACAGACAAATATCCCACCTACACCACAATTAATGCACCTTCTCAAAATCACAATGACCTACCTCAATTAATCTCTACCCTCTTTCGTTTCACACTGACCCATTAGGCCTCAACACATTCCAAGTAAAAGTAAAGTCGTTAACACTCTCCACACACCTTAACACCTATCATCAATCCGACGATAAGAGAGATAACTCCTGAACTAACACTTCGCATTTACAAAGAAAGAAACAAATTTCAAACACATTGTATTGTTACTTAAGGAAACCAGGATAATTTGCATATTGTCATTAAATAGAACTATAATATCACTTCCTGTTACCTCTAATTGTGTCTACTAATCTACTTGTATTTACCAATGTACATACATAGAATGAACATGAAAAAGAATAAGTTTCGGCTTTTCCTTAATATCTGAGACTAAATGATCAACAGACTTTAAAAAATGTAGGTGTTAGATGATTTCTTGATAGTGAACTTGAAGTTGATGTGGAAAAAGGTATTTTCTCTGTGATTCTTATCTGATCACCTCGAATTATTTACTTTAAATGCATTCATTTATTAGCCCATTTTTGAAAATAAATCTCACATTATCGTTTTTGTTGTCATGTAAAGCATACAATGTACGTATTTTCTAGCCTGCATTTTTCCTTAAAACCATTTTAATTTTAATGCACCGATATAACTAGCCTATTCTACATTTGCTTTCTCAAATTTGCAATCCTAAATTTACTTTGTAAAATTTCGTATATTTTAAATGTCATATATTAGTATATATATATATATATATATATATATATATATATATATATATATATATATACTAACTTAATGTTGCATTCTTCTTAAGTGCACTGAATTTGCTTTAGTGTATTTTAATGCTTCATGATACTACCGCAACAACTACTTTTATTTAAGTAATCAATAAACGAAGGACTTCCAGTTTGCTACGTTTCGCATAAGCAATCGTAAGTAAAAGATTTAAACCAAATCTATGTTTCCAGTTTTAGTTTGTTGTCTTTTTTTCTTTCTATGACCTTAAGATTTCTCAAATTTAATTTCTTACCTGAACTTTAATCAGCTAGTCAATTTTTTTCTCTAATGTATGACATAACTATGACATTTTTCTGTTTTTGATTTAGAAAACAATTTTGTATCTGTGGTACCTCTCAATTTTCTTTAGTAGGGCATTCGTATATTCCAATTATAAATAAGCAACAGTCTAAAAGATTTTTTAATTCTTCTATATTTATTAGATTTTATTTAAACTCTCAAACTCTCCTCACATAAAGTATGTATACTTATCTTTTAATGATTAATATAACTGTTTCTAAGTTGTAAAGCAGCTGAAGAGATTTTGTTAAATAAATGAATTCATCATATTCGGCTTCTATTATTGTGCCTTGTTTATTCAAAGATAAAACAGAAAACGTATAAAAAACACTTCCAACCACGGTATAGAGACATTTTCATTATTGTAAACAGGAGAAACAGAATCTAGAATTAGAAAATGCTAATTTTTCTTAAATTTCGATCTCGTTTAGCTTCATCTTTTCAATGTTAGAGCAGATTGTTTTGCCGTCAATGTAGGTAGCATACACCAAACTGTAAGACATTTAGGTAGATAATTCGGTATCAATAACGAAAGTTAGTCTGATCTTGATAAATCTAGGCTAATCATAGCTACTGGTATTAATCAGCTTACTAAACCGAGGCAGGTAGAGTGGTTTACGCACAAGTGGCATATTACTAGAAGATAATGGCATTAATCAATAAACCACTATGTTACGGTATGAACAACGACCTTAACCGATGAAGAACGGGTAAATTATATAATGTGGCCTTAAATCAATATAAGTAGAGTAAATGCATCTTCTCTTTACCAGAGGTTAGGTCGTTGTGGGCGGTCGACAAGAAATTGTGGGACCTATATTTCGTGTTATTCAGTATTCTTCAATGAAAGTGAATTTGGAATATTTGTGGAACCGGGAGACATAGTGCGATTCAAACCAGTGGTATCACTAGAGACTTTGATACTGGACTGTTCGGGTTCAAACTGACTTAATGTACTACAAGGATGTTTACGTAATGACTAATCAACCCGTAGAAAACAATGGTTGTATTGTCCCGAGTTTAGTGCTGATCGAACTTAAGAAAACATTACATTGGTTAATACTACATATTCAATTTGTTGAAATTTCTAAAATTCACTTAAATGTAAATTAATATTTATTGGCTAGTAGTAACATAGAGTCCGGGGAAAATGAAAATCACTCCAAGTTGCCATATCACATCAATACAACGAGATGTATACTAAAGTAGTAACAGTATCAATGATAGATATACAGATTATTTGCGAAGAAAAAATTAAGTGAAATAAGAGATAAAATAGTTTCAAAATGCAAAATTTTAGAGGAAAAAAGTGGCTGTATCTCAACCACTGATATCAATTCCGGATTATGTCACCAAGAGTCTTCACCCATCGGTCATGTGGACCCAAATTATTCAGCACCTACAGATATGACGCAGATCAACAATCAACGACATCGTGGACTAATGATACCAATAGTTATACTCATTAATTTCATTGATCCCCCCTCCCTATATGTTTGTGTCTCAGCTCCTACGATTGTTTCTAATCTACCAACAGATATTCTCAAAATAATTTAAATATTTCAATAAACCAAATAAATCATAAGAACTTACTAAGTCAATAAAATGATGACATTTTAATACAAATGTAATAGATGGGTCATTCTCCCATAACGTTTTGAAATGTGTCTTTAACTGTTCTAATGCAGATAAATAATCACCATTACGAATAGTCTCTCTTAAATGTCTTCTTCGTAACAATATATCCACAGCTTCAGGCCAACGAAACAGATCATTTAAAATAGTATCTTTGGATGATTTCATTTCATTTGTTGTTGTTGCTGATATAAGATGTTGATTGGTTATTGGTGGGGATGTTTGCAACTTGGATTGTTGTTTTTGTTGTTGATGATGTTCAGACTTTAGTCCTTCAAAAGTACTACAGGTATTATTGTTCGTAGTATAGTGGTTACCATTAATGTTATGGATATCATCGGAATGAGAAATACCATTCATAGAGCTTGTTATTGAATTCATTGGATATATATGTTTATTTATTGAAGGCAAACAATTATTTGGTGTTTCAAATTGAGATGATTTTAAAGGTATACTATTTGTTTCGTAATCGTTATTACCATTAACATTATAATTGGGATTCTTAACGTTATCGAAAACAAAATTATTTTCTTCGATTACAGAAGAAGAGGAAGAATCAGTAGAGGCCTTTGTAACCCATTCGCCTAAAGCTTGAGCTGACTCAAGAAAGCCATTATGAAGCAGATACGTAGCAACCAAACTGCAAAACAAGAGTAAAATTAAATGGAATGAAACAATTACAATAGTACAAAAAATAGTAATAATTTGACAAATGGTAAATAAATTGAAAATAAAATATAAGCCATAATATACACAGCCGATTATACAATCAACAAATTGATATCATATATGCCATGAATCAGCTAATACAAATGGATATCACTCCTCTTCTAGTGCACAGCTAATCAAAGTTTGTGCGGCATTCGTCTTTCAATCATTAAGTCGCGAAATCAGACATCGCAGCGAATACTTCGAAGTGAGCAACCAAATAGTGTCACTAGACATTGAATAAAAAGTGCAACTTAGAGCCAAGCACATATCAGCATATATATTGTTTTCATCAGTCTTTGCTGACATCTGCACATCCTGAGTGTAATGCCTTGGAATAGACATATTGTTACAAAATAAGATATTTACTAATACGAATCAGCTAATAAACAATCAGAATTGTACGTGAGTAGTATTATGTGACTTTTAGTAATGACTACACAACTATCTTACTACAATATATAAATATTTCAGTTTACAAAAATTAAAAAGGTAACTTGGATTGTATAGTACTTTACGTTACTAATAATCATTTTAAGAATATACAGTTGTGTCAAGTTATATTTTCACTAAACTAGCAGTTCAAATACATGACAATACAAATCATGGAAACAGATCACATGGTGAAGATTGTTCGGCCTTACTAACGATAAAGTTTACTTAAACATAGAAAGTCACGAAAAATTAGACAAACTTATATAGCCACACGCAAAAATAAACATATTATTCTGAAAGTTAGAAAGAAGGTGAGTTTGTATGAATTTAAATCATTTGATTGTGGATCTTCAGGACTGCAAGTGATCTTTCACTGTCGATGTATAAGTATCCAGAATGGATTGCCATGATATGGAGCTAATTTACAAACTTCCATATAAGTCAGATTGTAACTGGAAGATCTCGACGTAAACATAAATACTAGGATCCAAGTACATAGAGATGACGAGTCATAGATAGCAAGAAAACGCGTCTTGGATTTCAGTTGTCCCTCACAATTGAACTTTAACAACAAAAGATTGCTTAGATGGTAAAAAATTATTCATAACATTGATATATAGAAATTATATAAAGTCAATGAGCATTAGAACTTTGACTAAATTGCTAAAGTAACTAGTAATTTACGCAGAGTACAAATACAAGTTAGTAAAAAGGATCTTCAGTGATGAAGAGGCCATTAAATCGCAGATTAAAACCACTTGTCAACTAAGATTAAAAGCAACACTTGTAATGACAAATAAGTGCGTTCTGTTTTGTGCATTCGATCATTTTTACGTTTATTAAGTGGACGAGTGTTGTAAATTAGAGCGTAATTTACTGTTATATCGTTTGAAAGGGGGGCTGATATGATCGATTCGTATGGCCAAGTGGATGATGCGACCTTACGCGTAGAAAGACACAATATCAAGCGCCAATGAGTTTCTAGTTGGTCACTGAACGTCTGCCCGATGTCTACTTAGTCCCAAACCGGAAATAAGAGAACACAAAATTGATGAACCAACCAGACAGAATCATATTGTATTTCATACAATTCTTTATACATACATAGAATCAGACCATACCGTCAACTAATTGGGAAGCTAACATTTATACTAAATAGGAGCAACAGTGAATGTGAACTGGAGTAACGTATACATAATCAATTAGCCGTAGTTCATAATGAGAAATGATATAGTAACAGTTTGTGTGTTAAACAGGAGGATAAGTAAGGTAAGGGAAACTGAATAATAATAGGAATAAAATGTTCACCTTGTATACAACCGGAAATAATAAAATAGTCTACAGATAAATAGCTCTCGAAGATAATCAAACTTCTTTAGGTGCCCGGCATATCATTTTCATCAAAAATTACGCTTCAAGCTCTAATTTCAGCAACACTTGTTTCTTATCCGGTTTGCCGAGCTGCGTTAAACTTGACAGTTGCTGATAACTAATTTCAAGCACTTTAGACGAAATCTTTGAAGAAAATAACATACTAATATGTAGAAATCGCTTATGAATAGAAATAAGAAAGATCAGATGATAAAGGCAATAAACTTGATGAATATCGAAGACAATGTGGATAACCTCAGTATTAGAACTAAGAAAATGAAAGCACTCAAAATAGTACTCCAACTGCTATCACACATCATACAAAAAAGTAAAAGGATCTTTGCATCGGATATCTGTTAATTAAATTCTATTTATTCAAGTTGCAGTGATTTGTGGAAATTGTTTCTAGATCGTTGTTTGTTATCTGTCAAGTTATTGAGTCCAGATAAACAGTCGCCTAATCAACAAGTATGAAGTTCGACATATATGTAAGGGTATAAAAATTTACATTGTGACGCAAATATAATCAGATGACAATGACAAAATAAAACGCAACCCGTGACCTGGGCTCCAATGATGGTCACATTTCACGTTAACTAAAATAAATATTGCCTTCAAAGATTGTTTTAATTGTAAACTAAACTCAGACAGAAAAATAATCTTCACAAGACACTTATGTAAGCATTCATTCACATAAAAAGTACAATCGGCTACCTCCACCCCCCTACAAAAAAACAGAGGAAAATAACCTGAAGATACTAAATCCAAAAATTTCATTTAATAACAATACAAAACAAACAGATTTTATATGTTATTCGCATTTATCACAGATTGATCGCGGTTAGGTACCAGTCAGAACTTCGCATTAGAACTTGATATAATATAGGTAGGCAACTAGTGAGGAGTCCTGCACTAAGACGAAACGGCTGTCCGGTGCTTCATAGTTTTCAGCAGAACTTAATCAACACCAGTCTCTGATAAACAATAAACTTCATACACATTCAATAGGTAGATTAATTGCAGGATCAGAAAAAAATTTATTTATTCAATTTCTGGATTGATCATCATTCTCGTAAATAATCAAATTATTAAAATTAGCATAAAATAAAAAAAAAATGATGACTACAAGAGAAAGACAAAAGTCCCGATTCCCATCGGATTTTTGGATCTACCAATTATGTATGAATTAAAATAACAAAAATGCAACACAATCGATCACTTTATTACAAGTGGATTAGATTGATAACAAAATTACTTAATAGTACTGTTTTTTTTTCAGAAATATATACACGTAGTGCGTCATGTATGTAAATATAAGCATAGTCTATTATTATTGAGTTGTAAACGATACACCTTGACCAACCAACACTATGATGGCATGTAAATGTTGTAATATAACGTATTTATCAATAGTTGTGTACCGATCAATATGTAGTGCAGTAAAAAGCTCCTAATTTATAACTATTAAATGAAATTCAGATATTTTTTAAAAAATTGACGTAACACGCTGTGATGAACTTCAATTATACTGCTACCATTACTAACACTCAAACCAATACTACTAATATTAATAAATTTGTAGTAGTTGGAATTCTACGATCAGAAGCAGGCCGACTCAGTGACCCGGACGGTTAAGTATAAAACCGTGAGACCTGAAGGCACTGAGTTTAATCCCCTAGTGGAATTGGGAGAGCGCGCTGCTGAGGAATCTCGTACTACAATGAAGAAGCAGTCCAGCGATCCCTGGTTTTCAACCATACCTAGCTAGCATCAATCTGTGACGAATATAAACAACTAAACTTAATACAACAACTTACATTCGATAATAATAGCAAATTATCTCGGAAAACTAACGAGGATTCTAGCATTAGCATATCATATGCAGACCGAAGGATATAACTAACAGCGAGGAAATACAAAAGTAATATCACCTAAAAAATAAAATGTACTGTCTTCTATAAACATTTCACTGGGTAGACAGAAGCCCCAATCACCTACATATATATATATATATATACATATATATATATATGTATATATATATATATAAACACAAATTAGCAGTGAGACTATATATGTTATCACTTAGAGAAATGAATATGAACAAGGTTGAACATGAATGTCCCAGAAAAACGTGAAAATTCCAGGTCGAGGAGACTAAGTATGCTAGAAAATGTCAGATTAATTGGCGATCAATAAATACATCAACAAACACCCAAGAGCTGATAGTGGAGAAGTCAACTGAAGGATAGTCAACACGGATGCAAGAATAAATAAAGGCAATAAATCCTAGAAAGTTAATCAATTACAAACGAGGCTATTAGAACAGACTAATATAGCACTTATGGAACAAATGAAAGGTCCACTTCAATAGGAAGTCGGCTAAAACAAAATTGAAAGCTTTGTAACTATTTAAACCCTATAACAGACTACAATAAAAGGCATCCGCTGACGCTTTAAGTCATTTTTAAAAGAATAAATGTAATTTACTCACTTATACCACTATTTTCTAAGACAATAACTTAAATGATATATTAAACTTATGGGACAACATTAAAAATTCTATCCCCGTTATCTTATACTAAATTATCAATAAAATGTCCCCACTTCTCTTCAAAAAACAGTGAACCAATGACAAAAACGAGTTACTATCAGTTGAAATGCATTGACCCCAACACTGCATAGACTACTTAATTAGCATCTGAGTCAATGTAAGTTTATAGTTTTACCAATTAATTGACGATTTTCAGATAGGACAGGACACAACCATAGTAACTTATACACGTCGTCTACTTTTGCACACCGTTTCAACTATCGACGCTATAGGGTTTATTAAATAAATGAGATATCCAACTACTTTACTATTTATGATCACATTAGGTACTGATGAAGACCAGTACAGAGGCAATATAAATCTGTAAGTAAGATCTGTGGAATCCGGATTAGGCAGTTGTAAAATATGTGGTTTAAATTTGGTTTAAATGAACGATTAATTGTATTTGCGGTTACAAGGCCCGATATAAAATATGTCTAAATATATAACAATAATACTAATACTAATACTACTACTAATAATAATCAATAACCAATAATTAATAATAATAATAATAATAATAAAACCACCAATAAACTGAAGATGCAATGACAAAAAAATTACATTAAATGAATTACTGAAAAGTAGCAAAGTATATACTATTTTAAAGTTTACTTGGAGAATATTCATAAAGTTTTAAGAATCACTAGTGAAAATATACTGAAAGTAACGAAAAAATGAAATGAAACTTATCATTATCATTTTAGCCTTAAAAATTGTTCTCCATAACCTATTGATTATAGTAACAAACAAGTGAGATATTAAACATGAAAATAATAACCATTTTAATTAAAAATTTTCATATCGGGAATGACTTTGAAACAAAAAATCGCATATATAACAGAATACGTAAACTATTTCATGCACCAATGAATAAAAATGTTTATTTCAATGATTACTATGCATACAGTGCTAGTACACAATATATACACAAACAAAACCTCAATAGAATCAATATATGAAGACAAATTACTTAGATAAAAAAAAAATATCATATGCAGAAAAATTGTATGAGTCGTTTAGAAAAACGAAAAGAAAATCGATTTCTTATAATTGTGTAACCATAGAAGTTCATATTTATCAGAATAATAATGAACTAAGTGTAACAAATGCTGTTGGCTAGGATCTAACTAATACAGAAATATCCCTATGGTAGATTTCGCTTCTTATTGGAATGTAATTTAAACAATATTATTTGGTATGCATCGGCCTAAGAAAACTAATTATGCAAGTATTCAAAGTATCGTCCGTATATCATGGAATAACCATGTAAGCAATATTGTTGTTAGACACAGAGTACTATGGAAAAATACCAAGTCGGTAGGTAATGTTATGAGTCCTCATCGACTGAGGTGGTTGGGCATTTATCATCATATATTCCTAACCACTGCCTACTTCATTTCTCGATGTTGGCTGGTGTAGGAGTAGGATAGGAAGAAGCAAGAGGCGACCAAACCAGAACATGGAATCGGTCAATGAAGTCTTCGACTGTTGATCTGAGACGTGTTGGTAGATGCACACTATGGTTGAGGTCCAAATAATAATCACAACAAGTGGCTAGAAACATTTGGTGATATATCTCAGAATGAGTGACAGTGGTTCAAGTGTATTCACTCTTAGTCATCTAGGTCTTAAGTTGCATTATTCTTTCGCACATACTTTTACTGTATTCCCCCACTTTCCACATGTTGTATTGTAGTGTTATTTATGTAAATTTGATCTCAGCGTGGCAATATGGGGTGGCAACTAGAACCTATGGACACACTTGCCAGGTTCTACGTTGTTAATAACTGACTGACTGATTAACTGGATTGATCAATAACTCAACAAAGATTAATCTATGACATATACAAACAAATTGTAACCAATATTCATAAAAACATTGCAAATCAAATATATTTTATCACTGAAAAAATAGGTCAGGAAGAACAAGTAACAATAAAATAAAATCTAAAAGTAAATGTATGTATAAGAGTATGATATGAAATCAACACTCACTTTCTCATTGTCACATAAGCTAATTGATCATTACATTTACGATCAACTGCTGTACTTATGGCTACAGCACGTTCACGAGCAATATATTGACCAATATTGTATGCAAACTTATGATGACCAAAATTAATGCTTACATGACAATTAGGACATGCAAAAGCAATACAAGGATAGACCGGATGTGGCTAAATAAAATGAAAAAAAGAGAAATATGTACTAAAAGTAAGATACAAGTGATACAGTGCATCTTGAGGGTAAATAAAACATTTAGCCATTTTTCATAAACATGAGTAGACAAAGGCAGACGACCAGTGACTATCTAACAACCTTCATCTCCAGCAATCATTGACCTATCTTCTGTTTTGGTGGTGATCGACCTAGTCTGCTGTAATGATCCAAATGAGCTATATGATTAAAATACTCGGCCCATCTGATTTCCGTCTCTAGTAATAACATTTTCAAAAATATAGAGTCGTTTGTGCTTTAAGCGGTTGTCAATTGGGTTTTGTGTTCACTCTTTCTGATCACAAAGACTATTTCTAACATAGTTCTTTTTAGAGATACCTTAAGAAGAATGTTGAGACGTTGTGCAAAACTGGGAAGGAAAAAAATGTCCCCCCCATACGTATAATTATTATGATGATAATGCAATTTATTTACGAAGTACAGATGAGTGCACCTGGCTTTGAACAACACTCTAGGTGTAAGGTTTAATGACACTACCCCGTGGCCTAAACCGAATTAGGTTGAATGCGACTTGAATATGAGACCTAATAGATGAAATTCGGGTGATCAATCCACAGTTCCAATATACGATAAATGACGTTATGAATAAAAAAGATAATTCTTACATAATCAGACACCAATGTTTGCGTTGTAAAACATACTTTACCCAATGATAGTAAGAAAAGGCTAGACTATTGACTACGTCATTAATTGGGCTATTAAATAGTAATGAATCGGATTTAAACAATGTTGTGATTTGGATTTTACGCACGATTTGCATAATATCAGGCTAATCAATAGTAAGTTAGATCATGATGGATTATGAATTAAGTGCTTTGTATTGATTTCAATAACATTCGATATATATATATATATATATATATATATATATATATATATATATATATATATATATATAGCCATAAATGACGACAGATAGAAATATAAATATTTAGCGCAAAAAACATATAACATACTAGTATATGAGGAGAACGAAGAAATAAAATGGAAATATTAATAGCTTGTCTATGAAACTATTGTCTCTTAATTTAAAGCAGATTATATTCACTATGTCATAAAGTGAGGATGCTAAGTTTGATTCTCTGTGAAGTTGCTTACTGAAAAGTCATTCTACACTAAGGCAGACAATAGCTGTCTGAATTTCAATATCTTTACAACTGAACAAGGCTGCAATACAGTATTAATGGGTTTCAAAAACTGTTAAGTAGTTAGAAAAGCAACGTTATTCCTCTCTCTTTTACTTAATATTATTTTAATGATAGGCAGATAGGATGATAAGTATAACCACATAAAATAATCAATAAAAGTGTATAGGTTCAAGTTTTCCACCTTTTAATAGCTTAGAGACAAGACACTACTGACATAATGGAATGACATTAATTAAGATGAACAAGAATAGACACAAAATAACTGTATGCTTAAGAATCAGATGAAGATAGAGTAGGCATATCCTTTATTGTAAGAGCTTAGTGATTTTTTTTAAAAGATACGTTAACTGCATCTCAAATTAATTTAGACGTAAGTATGACTTGAACTATGGACCTTACAAAGGCAAGGCACTTTTGCAATGTTGACAAGAACCTGGACCTGCTGTTACCTTAGAAGTAGTCGAAAAGTTCCTGTACTAGTTAGCTCAACGACTGCCGGTGGTGGTACGATAGATGAAATCAGTATACGCATAATGACAGCCAGTAGGCTTAAGCCGATTCGGGTAACTTTAAGAGTCAGTATAATATCAGTCTGGTTGCAAAGTTTCGCTTTAAAACACATCTGTGATAGTAGTTATGATTTGTACATGTAAAACTTGGTCTCTCTGAGATGAGGATGTCTGGCGACTCTATGTTTGACCATCATTGTCTGAAAGGATTTCTAATATTTGGTCGCAGCATCATGTTAGCAACCCAGAAGTTAGACTAATTAAATCAGTTCTGTATGAATGTGTGTATGTATGATCAACATAGAACTTGCCATATATGTGCATCGGTTCAAGTTGTCATACCTCCATGGTACCGCAAGATTAACATCACCACCATTAGTAGAAGTTACTTCAGTAAAATAAAATAACAAGGAGTGTGAACATATAGAATATGGTTCAGGAAGCATAAAAAGAAAGTTATGGAATAATTAAAAGCTCATGGTTTAAGGGAGAACAATGAGTGAATACATCTGCGCCATTGTGACCGATTCTGGGCCATGTCAATCAGTGTTTCTAGCCACTGGTTACGGTAGTCGCTAAGAGCCCATCCAGGTAGTCTGCAGCTACCGACACAACTCAAATCAGCAGTCAGTAACTTCATGGACTGATGCCATGTTTTAGTTTGGCCGCCTCTAACTCTTTCACAACCTGCTCCTATATCAGCCAACATTGAGCGTCGAGGAAGACGGTGGTTTGGCATTCGCAACACATGTCCCAACCACCTCAGTCGATGAAGATTAACAACCTCACCGACTGATTTATCACATCTGCCTAACACCCCTCGTCTAACCTCGTTATTACTTACTCGGTGATCCCAGCTAACACGAGCGATGTTTCGAAGGACATCGATGGTCAAAAATTAATAACCTTCGAGTTTCATCTACCCTTAATGGACACGTCCCACACCCATACAGTAAGACAGAGCGAACTGTTGCGCAGTACACTCTCCCTTTCGTTGAGAGACGAATATCTCGTCTACACCATAGGTGATGTAAGTTGGCAAAAGCCAAACGAACTTTTCGAATTCGTACTGAGATTTTATCAGAGACCAACCCCATTAGGGCTAATCAGACTTCCAAGATACGTGAAGTGGTCGACGTGCTCAACTACTTCACTCCCTATCTTTACTTCAGGGGTTGACGAAAACCAGTCCTGGAGCAATAGTTTGCATTTAGAGGGGGAGAAACGCATTCCGAAAATGCTTGCATTGGAGCTTATTACTGATAAAAGATTCTGCATCTTATCAGCGTCTTCGCCAAACAGGACTATGTCATCAGCATATTCTAAGTCAGTAAGTGGATTTCCTGGTAGGAGATCATTTCCTGAAAACTCAAACGATGAGAGCGTAATTTCCAACAGTATGTCGACTATAAAATTAAACAAAAATGGGGAAAGTGGGTAGCTTTGACGAACACCAATTGAGGTTACAAGTTCACATGACAGTTCGCCGTATGCTCTGACACGACTAATAGTGTTTGTGTAAAGAGCCTTCACAAGATTTATGTACTTTTGGGGTACGCCTTTCAATAAGAGACACTGCCATAGAACTTCTCGGTCTACAGAGTCAAATGCCGACTTCAAGTCAAGGAAAACCACTATTGTCGGGCGCCGAAAAGTATGTCTGTGTTCTAAGATCTGACGAATGGTGAATATCAGGTCTATACAACCGCGACCAGGTCTGAAACCAGCCTGATTTTCTCGTATTTGTAGATCATGAGTTGCAGTTAAGCGTCTGATAATTATAGAAGCTAGTATTTTAGACACTATATTAGTTAAACTAATTCCTCTATGGTTATCGCAGGACGATTTTGACCCCTCCTTATATACTGGGACGATTAATGATCGACACCAGTCAGACGGAATTATGTCAAGTTCCCAAACCTTAGTCAAAATATCAGTCAGTTTGATCGTCAAAGTGGGACCACCATCCTTAAAGATTCGGGGGACCTAAGTCGACTTTCCATTCAGGCTGTCCTAAAATAGTAGGAAGTCCTAGAACATCTGAAGGCCAACTGAACTGTTCCTCGAAGTGTTCAAACCATCGTTCTAAATGTCTAGACTGAGAGCCAATAAGCGTTACATCTTTTTCGGAGATCATCTCACTAACGCTGGATTTTTTAACTCCGCTTTCTTTTATTAACTTGAAAAGTTGTCTAGTGTTACCTAACGCCGCAGCATTTTCCATTTCTTTATCTTTCGTTACCCACCACTGCTTACGATCGTTTCGCAGACATTTTGTCAGTTTGTACTTGATTACACGTCGCTCATCATCATGTTCGGAGGCTCACGAGATAGGTCTTCGGGAGTCTATCAAATCAACAGAAGCCATTGAGATCCATTGATTATTCTTGACATGTTGATTTAAGTCCTTGATAGATATCGTTGTAGATGCCACAACTGTTTCGACATCTTGCCAAGCAGTATCTAGTCGGGACGCATCTTTATAATTGCCTAAGTGATTCCTCAGTTGTTCCTGGAATTTAATCTTGGCTGTTTCATTGCTGAACTGAATTCTAACAGGTTTTACTGTGGTAATTTTTCTTCACCCAATAAGACGCAAGCAAATGCGTGCTCGCAGTAGAGCGTGGTCGGAATCCAAACATGTACTCCAGAAAGATCGGCAATCTTCTATCAAGCCTCTCCAGTGGTGACTAATAGCGATAAGGACTATTTGAGTTCACTGGTGAATAGAGCCAGGAGGTCTCCATGTTAAACGATGTCGCTCCTTATGCTTAAAGTTCGTGTTGGCTAGAAATAACCGGTTATCTGAGCAAAGCTGCAGCAAACGATCGCCGTTATCTATTCTCTGAGCTGGAACTACCTATTTGGGTGTTAAAATCACCAGCCAAGATTACCAAATCTAAGTGATTGGCTCTATCAAGAAGTTCAGAAAAATTTCTGTAAAATTCATTTTCCACTTCATCCAGGCTGCAGTCGGTGGGAGCATAGGCAGAAACAACGCGTGTGTCCCTATCTTTCCGAGTTCTTACTGAACCATTTAGTCGGACGGCACATAGGCGACTGTCGACAGGAACCCATTCAAGAAGCGCCTGTTCTACTCTCATACTTAATGCAATACCTACACCGGCTATCCCACGAAAAGTTGCTGTTGAGTCGCCAGATAAACGAAGAGTATATCGCGAAGGTTGTTCACTCTGACTAGGTGAGGTCAAGTGAATGACCGCGCTAGGATCTTGTATGCGTGTTTCGGAGACACAGTATACATCAATCGCGCGGGATTCTAAAGTCTTAGCTAGGGAGGCTTTTTACCCTATTTGACACAGGGTTCGTACATTGAATGCACCAATGTGAAGTTTGGAGTGTGGTCTTAGTATGCTTGGGACGTTATTTCGTGGGCCGGAATCGTTGGCACTAATGACACAAGAAGAAGTTAGAGATAGGGATTTAGGCTTGAAGGTAGGAACAGGATAAATATTAGGAATAGAAGGAGTGTGATTAAAATGGCGGTAATCTTGCGTGTTGTTAGAGGTATGAGGGCGGTTATCTCTTCCCAGTTGCCCACGCTATGGAAGGGTTCTTATTGATTTACCTGAAAAGCAAGGTGGGTTAGGGTTGGTCTGAAAGACCTGGGAGCATGACCGTAGTGCCTAAGGAACAACTGCTTGCGGCCGCTGACACACGGCCTTTTTGAAAAAGGCTTGCGTTGTTGTAGCTCCGTACTTGTTGAGGCCTTACTGCCGGAGACGGAAATCCGTGAAATAAGGTGGTGTTCATTTTTAGGGTCAACCTTTTCTAACCCCGCCCTTCCTTTGTGGGAAGGCAGCATCGCCGTTATGTTGGTTGTCCGAAGAAAACACCTTACTGCCGTCACACCTCTGTACAGCCGGCAGTACGACTTAGACCTCGTACCTTATATTTTTAGCTTTTGGTCTCACCGCTCTTCAACCGACCTGCCTGGCATGGTAGGACTTTGAGGAACGATTGTTCCAGTCAGTATAGCCCGATTGAGTCATCACGATAGGCAAGCCCGTCCACCACGTCAAGGTAGCAGTAGCAGTTCTAACCCCACTACACCTACTTCGGATTGAACAACTGGGTAAAATAACTTATTTTCACACGCAGAATGTCAAGCTAAGAACGCGAGTCTTCGCTTGGTAAATGAGCAATCACCGAAACACATGGGTTCATATAGTGTAACCTACGAAAATCTTAAGTTTTATCTCATAAACAGAAGACCATCTTTCAAAATTATACTAGGGTGTTAAATTCAGATTTTCGTTAAAAAAAAAAACACTAAAAACTTACCAATTTTTTACCTGCACTAATTGGTCCAATGAATACACCATTTTTGGTGAAAAACACAGAATTATTGACAAAGTTCACACCACAGCCAATGATATCGGATTCACCGAAACTAGGCGCAGAAATGGGTAGTTCTTTGGAATTATGGTAAATTGTTCCACTGTTACTATGATACCCATATGATGTAAATTCCATGCCTATGTTGTTGTTTGATTGTTGAATTCGCATAAAAAGAAAATATAAAAATCAAAATCAAAGAGAAAGCTACTTACTTTCCCCCTTTCACAACCTCCAATGAAAAGTAAGAATAACTGAGATGTTCATACAATGTTCTAATGTGTCTATCGAAAAGACACGAACAATTAGATAAAAATTATATTACAATAAATATGCTTTTATCGTCGTTCTGGACATCATCATGAGTGCCTACTACACGAAGTCAAATAGGTATATTTTTTAGCAATTTCTAATAACTAGAGTCAGACACAGCTTCCTGATGAGACGGGAATAAAGTGAGCCATTTGCAAAACACACTGCAGCTGATAAAGGTGATAAACACCTATTATCGAATATAGAAATACTAATACTTCATTAATATGCAGAAAAAGAAACTGAAATCGAAGTTAGTCCAAAATACATATCAACACTGAACAATATAATCAACATAGCAACTGAATGGTACAGTGGAGAAGCTTTCTTAAGGAAAGCTAATCTGATTCTCAAAAGTAAGCTACACTACGATTAAGGAAAGCCTGCTAGCATACAGAAATGTGCTAGTAGCATATTCTAAAGAATTCGTACTAACTGCTTACACGTAATAATAGCGTCCTAGAAAAGTAAAAGATTGTAAGCAGATATATGATGGATTAACTTCGCTCATCATCATCATCAGCAGCAGCGTAGAACCGGGCACAAACGCCTGTAGGTTCAAGTTGCCATACCACAATAGCACTACGAGAATATTGAGGTAACGTATAGACAGAATACAAGAGGTAAGAGTAAAGTAAAGATGTCTAGAAAATAACAATAGAATTTAAGATCTAGATGAGGTTAACGAGTGAATACACTTGCGCCACTGTGACCGATTCTGAGCCATATCGCCTAGTGTCTCCAGCCATTTATTGCGATCATCACGCGGACCCCAACCAGGTAGTCTACATCTACCTACATGGCTTAGACTAGTAGTCAAGGACTTCATGGATTGATGCCATGTTTTGGTTTGGCCGCCCCTAACCTTCCTCCATCCTACTTCAGCCCTAGCTAACATGGCGCGACGGGGTAGGCGGTGGTCGGGCATGCGCAATACATGTCCTAGCCATCTCAGTCGATGAAGGTTAATGACCTCTTCGACTGATCCCATCCCACAGGCAAGCTTGACAAGTGGTTAACTCCGCCTGGAGCACCCACAGGGTTTCTGCCGGTCCCAAGCCCGGATAAAGGAGGAGGGTTGGGCATGGGGTTAGCAACCCCACCCCGTAAAACAACTACCATGCTAAAAAACAGCTTACGAGTAAAAATCTTTATAACCATTCTAACTCTGCTCTGGAAGTTGGAAGAATTAATATGACGCTTCATGGTGAAAGCCGAGCTCCTTCGGAAGCCATGAGGCCGATGCCCCCCCTTCTGACAACCGGAACAACAATTAATATACTCGACTGACCCCAAATAGCTGTCCCCTGGGCACTGCGGTCACACTCTCAGGTCATCACGACCTCCCCTAATCCTCTTTCTCTTTCAGGTTCCTCAAGAATGACCCTTCCACGGTGTGGGCAACCGGGAAGTGGTAACCGCCCTCATACCGCTAATAGCACTTGAGTTCTCCTTGTTCATGATCAAACTCGTTCTCCATTAACTTCGCTAAAAGATACAGGTTTGTATACAAGATATTAAGTAACGGACAATATACAAACTTGGTTTAGTCACCAGATCCCATCCCACAGGCAAGCTTGACAAGTGGTTCTCGACGAAATCTACCAGCCACAGTTTCACGCCAAACATGACAATTCAGCACATGCTACAAGTACATTTAATAAGCATAAGAGCGTCTCTCTGCTGTTATATTTTAACATGGTTTATCAATAACCTTACCTAGATTATAATCTTAACCTTACTAATTATCGTGTCATTATTGGAAGTTCAATACTATTCAAATTCATCAAGGGAACGAACTGCATGAAATATTTAAACAGTCTTAGGTGATTGTTTTCAAAGAGTTATCACTAAACGTGATATCTCATCCACCCATTGGAAAATAAAATATGACACCTAAACTTTCTACCTTTAACGATCGCACATTGAAGCTAATTAAGAAACTGGACAGGTTTTTCTAAGACTCAACATGTGTTAAGCATTAACTTTGTTAGCTCAAAGACTAGTATTTAAGATTCCAGTGACTTAAAACGAATTCGTTACCCAATTAAAAATTGATGCTAAATGTATATTTATCCCTAGACCCAGTAGTTTTAAGATCTACTCTCAATAATACCTCTGAGGCACTTAGCCCACCCCACCCCCACAGTTCACCAAGGTACTCTCCCAATTATAACACACAAAAAGTCGTATAGGAGCATAAATGATTGGAAACATCAGTAGACTAAATCTTAGCCAATAACTAGAAAGCTAGTGTCTAATGATTATAAATTCAACTACAAAACTTGGAATGGTTGTCGTTCATGTAACAGAAACGCTTTACAAAATACCACATCTGAAGTGACTCAGATTCAAGTGGATTAAAAATGCACAGCTCTTTAAAAACACCACTATACATCCGTTTCAACATGAAACTTTATGAAAGTGTAAAACAATTGTTTCATTAGTCTACAAATATCAACTACACAATATTCTATTCTCCGCTTTAATCTTCATCTATTCCTCTAGTCAACAGTATCTATGATTTCTTATTATGAATGGTAGTATATATCATGACATAAGATTAGAACTTAACCACAATACAATATATAAAATTAGACATTATATTCTTATTATCGTTCCATATCGCAGAGAAAATGAGTCGATCAACTCGTAAATTAATAGACTGACTCTACTAAAAGACGATGATATTGTTAATGTTTCTATACCGTTACTATTATCGCCATTATCACAACAACTAAAAATAAAGTAAAAATCAATCAATATACATATATACTAAAAAGGAAATAAATTGACGAGAGAAAGAACAAAAAGATTATGAGGAAAAGAGATCGATGAATCAATTTACCTGGCCACTCATTTGTAGATGAACGTGATGAGCATACACCTAAAGCAAGTAAACTGAGGAGGAAGACAAAAGAGAAGAGTATGCAGGATAAAAATAAAGTAGTGAGGACAATGATAACAGTAGATGGAGTATGTAAACGTAAATATTTCATACAAATATATGTACTGTGATGTGGTTTAACGAAAAGATAATATAATTATTTAAATACAAACGTAACACCGAGTAACTGAGGCTATTCGTAACATTTTCAGTGTTCAGTAAGTACGTTGCATCAGCATTTTAGATCATTCAGTGGGTGAGCGAGTACTGCATGTAAGTGTCAAAAATCTCATTTTATGTCCACACATTTACTGCTTTTATTTACCACGTCAAACTGGGCTACAATGGCATATTTGATAGCACCAAATTTCTACTAAATTTAGACGTTTGAACAGAAACGTCCCTTAGTGGTTAAGGTGTTCAACTTTCAACTACAGAGTCGCATGTTCGAACACTGCTACGCTTACTTTTATTTAGGAAATTGGGTAACATCACTAGCCCTCATATTCAGAGAACGGTTCAAAGTACACGAATCTGTACCTTGTGAATGAGCTAATACTAATAATAAAACAGACTGAAAAATTATAGTACCGAATACATAACACATTGAATGCTGGAAATGTAGCTGATATATTTAACATAATGAGATGATTTAGACTGGAAGTTGACGAACATTAGAGGAAGTGGTGACTAGTTATCAAAAAGAATACCATAAAAACAACTTAACTTAAAGTCAAGAATAATTGCAGTCATAAATTACATACACACACTAATTTACTGTTGTGAATATATTCTAGAAACTCTATCAGCAACAATTAAAGGATACGTAATTTAAGGTAGCCAAGTTCAGATACTATATGCTTCAGTGATTAAAATTAGCGTGTTATGCGTAAACAGTTTTCTAAGTATAGTTATTGCACTAGCGTTGTTAACTTTCATTTAGGATGAAATCACTAATACTTCATCTGAAAATCTTTACACCCAACGCCTATCTACATAGGCGTTACAATGAGTGTATAATCTAGATTCTCCGAAAAAGTTAAAAGGATTCCAGTTAAACTCATTTTTCAGTTTCTTCGAGATGTAGTCAGTAGGAGTGAAAATAGAGACTAAAAACATGTAAATTATTGTATCAAGATCTTGTCGAGTTCTCCTAGTTTTATTTAATCGAAAGGGCACAAGTGACTGTCGACTCGAATTTAGGTTAAAATTGCTTGTATTCGAAATCAATATTACATCTACAACAGAGGAACCATTAGAGGTCAATAATGAACCCGCATATACGAAAAAAAAGAATTGTGTTACTTTTCATACTGGTTATGTGAGGTCATAAGGGAGACGTAGTAATATAGTGAGAAAGAGTTAAGTCTGACTGGCACTTCAGTAACCCATAAGATTCATATCCTCTAATCATCCATCTTTCAAACGACTTCTAATCATGCTTAAACTTGTGCTCAATAGTTTGCATACACACATTATATCATAACATTAAAATCGAATTTTTATGGGGTAGAGAGTCGATAATTCGGTCTTGTGGGTAATTATCACTCGACTACACCGAATCATTACACAATATCAATCAACAGGTTCATCTAATAATCTTCAAACACATTCACTGTAGGTCAGAAAATTCGCTACAAAAATACCTGGATACTATATATGCAGAACAATCAAAAACATATAATCTGAAATATTGACTTTTCACTTAAAGATAATTTATGTTTTAAGATACGATCAATAAAACGCATGGTAGATAAAGAAAAATTCACCAAATAGTTACAATGCACTATTACATCGAAGCCATATGATATGAAGTAAAAGAGAAAAGCACACGCATTAATAGTGTCACAGGAGAAATGCATGTGCTATATCCCATTAATCAGATCTATGAAGTATAATTATTGATCAAATATTTGATATAATTGTTCGGGTGTAAACAATTTAATGCATTATATATATATATATATATATATATATATATATATATATGATATGTAACCTGAAGACCTGTAAATTTGAGAACTTATTGTTACTGGGGTAGACAGTTTAACCATATACATTTTGTCTCATTAAGATAGGCAATAGTAACTTCAAAAACCTATTTTGTATGAACGTACTTACATGATCTGTTATATAACTAGGCTAAGTATACTGATTGAATTTAAGGCAGTATTTTATAAACACTTAGTATAAGGATAATAACTAAATCGGTAAAATATTGTTCACACTCAATTTGACATTCTTATAAATAAATATATCCGAAGTGGTGTATATTAAAATTATTTCATCGAAAAATCTGTTTAATAATTGTGCACCCAACCCAGATCCGCACGAAAAACATTTGCAAAAAATAATACGTCGAAACCGGTCTGCATCAATGCCTGTACTAACCACAGGGAGGAAAGCTGCTGACCGAGTTAACCACTTCAGTTGGGTTTCATCATCCCAGATGGATCAGCAAGAGATGAATTCTAGGTAAGGATTCAAAAAGGTTGGATGGTTATCTATCAACCAAGGGACGAATATGTTTAACATTTTTTCTTTATTACTTTATGACTTTGAAACAGCCTACAAAGGTAGAAGATATCCATAGGCTGTAAGTAGTTGATCAACATATATTAGAAGGAACAGTGATATATCGTCGAATAACAAAGTGACTGATGCTGAAGTTAGACACACAATACTAGAAAACTATCGTGAATCGGTTGAATCTTCATCGACTAGAGCGGCTGAGTTGCATTGTGCGTGTCAACTCACCTCCTACTTCGACGCTCCATGTTGGCTGAGATAAGACTAAGGACGATCAAACTGACACACGACACTAATCAATGGAATCATCACTATTGTTTTGATTGATTAGATCTGTCTTAGTGACATTCGCAACTAATAGTTGGAGACTATCAAAAATATTTGTAATTTAACAAATAGACTAAACCGATAATGAATAAATATTACACTCACCCAGACCGACTCTTAACGTTAACAGTTATCTCGAAATAATAAACACTACATGAAACTGGAATTGGATGATCAGCTTTTATAACCACTGGTAAAACAGTTTGATGAACATGTGATCTCATGTCTAAATATGAAAAGATATGAAAGATAGAATGGGTGCACATATAATTAAGAAAGAAAATTATATATGTAACTGGTAATATGGTTACATAAATTTTTTATCCATAGAAATAAACAAGCATTGATAATATTCCAAAAAACTGTCGCATCACCATCAGATTATTTCCATCATTACTAGAGACCATATTAAAGAAGTGCAAACCACATATGATGATAAGTTGCAACATAATCATAATGATAATTGCATAGCCATCAATCAAGTTCAAAGAACAACTTTCCTATATACACTTTGTATATGCTAATATGTGGCCTGTAAGTGATCGATAGAAAGCCCTCAAACACAAGTTTGTGATAGTTGCGACTTGATAGCTAGGCACATCTCACAACTTGTGGAAAATTGTGTTCCTTCTGGAATTCTCATTACCATACTTACATATTACAAAGAAGACATTCGATCTTCGTTTATTTTTATGTTCTTTTGCATACGAAACGACTAATAGATCAATTTTCAACAACCGGGAACTGTAAAATAATGTATATCGAACTAGACTGAATCTACTAATTTAAAGAAACGTTTCGTTAAGTGCCTAGCGTGAAAACAAGAGCGAAAAAATTGTACTTAGTATAACACGGTGGATTATATGACCTTTAAAAAATCTGTAATATGTTAAAATGTTACTAATCAATGAGAGTAACGGTTTAATAAAGTTTGTATGGTTTGCTTGCTCGATGGTTGGACTTTCGAAATAAGATCCTTTCACAAACTCAGAATTAACAATCAATAAAAACAAAATATAATACGATTCAAGGGAAAATCACTAGAACAAATGATAGGAACAAGCGATGACAACAGTTATTCACTCATGGACAACGTAAAACCTGTCACATGCGAACAAGTCCAAATTGTCACTCCATATTATTACGCTGAGTTCAAATTAACATAAATAACACTACAATACAACATGTGGAAGGTGGGGGAATACAGTAAAAGTATGTGCGAAAGAATAATGCAACTTAAGACCTAGATGACTAAGAGTGAATACACTTGAACCACTGTCACTCATTCTGAGATATATCACCAAATGTTTCTAGCCACTTGTTGTGATTATTATTTGGACCTCAACCATAGTGTGCATCTACCAACACGTCTCAGATCAACAGTCGAAGACTTCATTGACCGATTCCATGTTCTGGTTTGGTCGCCTCTTGCTTCTTCCTATCCTACTCCTACACCAGCCAACATCGAGAAATGAAGTAGGCAGTGGTTAGGAATATATGATGATAAATGCCCAACCACCTCAGTCGATGAGGACTCATAACGTTACCTACCGACTTGGTATTTTTCCATAGTACTCTGTGTCTAACAACAATATTGCTTACATGGTTATTCCATGATATACGGACGATACTTTGGATACTTGCATAATTAGTTTTCTTAGACCGATGCATATCTCTTATTTTCATGACTCATGTATCACTCTCTCACGTTAATATTGGGCGAATTGTTGTTCAGTACACTCGGCGTTTATTTGAGAGACGGATATCATGTTTACGCCACAAGTGTCGTAAGTTGGCAAAAGCCAAGCGATGTTTCTTATGCGTGCTGAGGTTTCAACATAAAACACCAACCCATCAGAGATGACGATACCTCCAAAATAAGTGGCGATTTTAAAAATTAACTACTTCACGCCATACGACTAGTCTAGGTAATGATGCAGACCAGCCCTGAAGTAACATTTAGCATTTGCATGGAGAAAAACGTATCCCAGATATGCTTGGATTGTTACTCAAAGTGTTCAGGAGACTGCATATTGTCAGTGTCTTCATGGAATAGGACCAAATCGTCTGCGTATTTTAGGTTGAGAGGTAGGCTTCCTGAGAGATTAATTCCTAAAAAGTTAGGTGAAGGGAGTGAAACTTCTACGAGAATATCTATGACGAAGTTAAACAAGAACGAGTGTACAAGGAAAGATTGAACAATTCTTGTGACAGCTCGCTATAGGCTCTAACTTATCGAGCGATGTCCGATTACAGGGCTTTCATAAGGTAGTGGTTGGCAAACGCTGTTACAGAACCTCACAATCTATGGAGTTGAGCACCACTTCAGAGTTAAACAATACCACTACTGTTGAACGTTGGTAAGTGTGCCTAGGTTTTACAAGCTGACGCAGAGCGAACATTAGATCAATGCATCCTCGTCCAAGTTTGCAACCAGCCTATTTTTACCGAATTTGATGTTCCTTAGTGTCAGATAAGCGTCAGATGATCATACAGACTAACACTTTAGACACTATGATTGTGACTAACAGCGCTCACAAATCACGTAGTAAACCCATAAAAGTAATATCAACAAATTTGTCCACATGACAATTCAGTAATAATTCAATTAGAGCATGTTATAAATACGTTACAGAACAACTTTACTTACTACACAAGAAAAGCAAGATGAAATAAATAAGATGAACAGGAAAAAGACCGAAGTAAGAGTATTAGTGATGATAGTGAGAAAAATTACAAACTGACAATCTAGTTTGAAACAGAAAGAAAAACGTGTTAAGAAATACTAGAGAGATCGATATCTAAGGGAAGATAGTGAATGCATTCACTCCACTATAAATGATCCTTAAACATGTCATCCAATGTTCCCAACTACAGATCGTGTACACCAACTATGTAATGTGAATCTATGAACATGCCTAAGTCCAAGTCGATGGATTCATGAACAACCGTCGTCTTAGTGTGACTGATCTGAGCTTCCTTCCGCAATGAAATTATGAGAAGCCTGTCATGATTGAATAGCATTATCTCGAATATCGATTAGTTCTCTAACTAAACACTTTTAGGATGGATATACAGAAACTCCCACCCTGTCAATATGAACCTGACAGTATAAAATCAATAACAGTAGCATATAACAGCAGCAGTGTATGAGAGATCAACTGTTTTCTACGATGTTTCTGTCTGCTTATTTATTTTGTTCACTGGATCGTAACTAAGCTTTTAACCAGCATATCGCAGAAACAAACTTACATCAAACCCACATAAATCATGACACAAAACTGAAGTCGATATGAGGATTACGTAACAGTCTACTTGTGGAAACTAAAGAAACTTATTGTGCTATTAAAAGTGAGAACTAAGAGTACACAACAAAGATTTTCCTTTCGAGGATGTTACTTGCTAAAGCTGTACAATCGTAGTATATAATTTTTACATCAAGCGGTGTATCATAAAATATAGGTATGCTGCATCGCTAAACAAATCAGTCAACAATTAATAAAAATGCTATCACACATTGCTATGGCACATACAACAGGCAAAAACGAAGTAGTATTGAGTCTCAAGAATTGTTTGGAAACACTAATTGTGATGTTATGTAATAAACGAATTGTTAATATAAATGATAATACATAACTGAGTACAAGGGACAGGATAATCTTTGTAGCAATGGCTAATAAATAATAATAGTAGTACACAGGAGAACGGTGTAACAATAATCAATCACATAGAAAAGGAAGAGAGTTAAGACTGTGGTAGAATTAGAGATAGAACGTAATCCTTTTGTTCACAGAGATCAGGCTTGGAACTATGAAGTACTACAGACTATGAGGTGCATAGCCTTTTAGTTTGAAATCCATTTTGACTACTGTACAGATGACTATGAAAAATTTTGGTGGAGAAATATGGTCAAGGTGCTCTATGATTGGGCTGCTGACAGACTTGTATACTTCTTCAGATGCCTAAACAGGATAATGCCTAAAGATGTGTATTGAGAGATTCGGTCTCGTGAGGCTAATATAAGCAGCTCCAAGAATGCAGAGTGATTTGATCCAGAACGGAAGTATATCTTCTAAGCACTCCGAATCATAGGTCGAATGGAAAAGATCATGTGAAGTTTGGCTGAGCATGTTTTCTTTAAAGATCTAGAGAATCTGTTTTCCAAGATATCTGCAAAAAGTCTCCTATAAATTGAATTCTACTTATCTTTATATTGTGACTTACTATTTCATACGAACTTGTTCATCGTAGTAATGAAGCATGTTTGCGGATTAAGCTACAGGTCGTGTCGGTTGACAGAATTAATTAACTGTTTACATCATCGAAAATAAGGAAGAATTATAACTTGTGGTAAAATAAGTAGTAAACTAAGGGTTAATTGGCGTGAATGCATCATGTTCTTAACATGAGGCTAACACTAGTAATGAGTGTAATTTTTTAATACTTTTATGTTAATAAAAATTTGTTTTGAATTTAATTACTGTTATTATTTTTTTGACGTAGTGGAAAATGATAACCAATGAGAAGTCTCAAAAAGTTTACAGTTAGTGTAATAATATAGGCTTATCATGTGAAACTAAAGGATGACCAATATGTAAAGGAGCTAACTTTTTGTTATACGTAAGCTTAGGTGTCAAAAGGTGTAAGCTTAATTTGTTTGTCCGTTTGTACGATAACTGTAGTCAACTTCGAATTGTACTGGCGGCTTGCTTTTAGTAATGATCTTGAAATAAACCTGTAATTCAGCTGTTCGGTACCTTTATCTTATGACTTCACTTTCGACACTTGCTTCAGACTCCGTCTCATACTGAGTTCCGTTTAATTTGCCCGTCAAGCTAGAATAAATTTACTGACCCTTTATCATAGGTTTACATAATCATGATAACTGTAATCAGTAGTTGGAGAGATTGGGTATTATGGTTGAGAACTGGACACAGTGGAGTAGGTATATTCACGTTTGTCACTTTCCAGATTCTAAGTTATATCATTTTTTTCACCCATGCTTTTTCAGTCCTTATGTTTGAACTATGTTCTGGCACTGATCTCCTTAATGTGACCTCTTCGTGCTAATGTGACATGACAACTTGGGCTAACATGCACAATTGTGCCCGATCCCACGCTGTTTATCAACAGCTCAGTCGACTTGTCAAGTTTAACAAAATGTTTGTTTTTACCAACTCCAGAACTTTTAGAAATATTAATTTACTTATAAGAAAGGTAATCAGTCTTACGAACGATTTTTACAGGCTTCTCTATATCTGGCTTTTACTAAAGAGTACTTGTGACTAACTGTAATCAATACTTTCCTAACAACTTGATGAAAGCATATTTTACCTAATACTCGTTATAAGTAGTTAGGGTTACAAGCAAACGAGGGAAATTCTCCAAATAAATAAATTTTAACTATTCTGGCCCATTTATGCATTTATTTGGAAGTCTGTAAGATTCCAGGACGCTTGTTCTCGCACAAATAGTTGATTACTACTGTATTTTTATTTAACTACGGAGAACAAAACTCTTTAGATACTACCATAAGGAGGAATCAATTGTGAAAGCTGAAATTCTCGAATAACTACAACAATTCCCATAAAAAGAAAACAAAATCAATAAGGCAGCATAGAAACCTACGCCACCAATCAGACAGCGACATCTCTATCTTAGGACATGAGATACCGACATTTATTTCTACGATATGGATATTAATTACACACGTGGATTCTTAACTCAGATGCTTATTTCTAATTAAGAGCATTGTGCATAGTTTCAAAAACAATATAAATATTACCACGAGTTGATTGTGGTAAATAAAAGCTCTAAATTCTGTCGCCGGGTATAATGAATCAAAATTAAAATCTTCATATATATATTTGCAAAGACAAATCACAACTGTGACGCACTTTCATTGCATTTCTCTCTCAAAAATCGGTGAATTGCACTTATTAAATAAATCCATGCACCAGTTAGACGACTGTTCAGCAACGTGATAGCAGCTAGATCAGATAACCCACATAAGTCTGCGACAAACGTGATTACCTAACATGAAGACAAACTACAACTAAGAGAATCTAATAAGTATTTTTCAATAAAGTGGTTCGACTAACTACATCGGACGCTACCATAAACATGGAAGCATACACAAGAAAGAAATTAATTGGTTAATATTACTACGCCATAAAATACTGAAACGCATACTAAAAGTGAAAAATCCGTCGGTATGATATAATGTGGAGGAAAGTGGATTTGTTTCGCAATCCACAAGGAAAATGTTGCTTAACAGTCGAATGGGAATCCAGGCATGAACAAACATAAGTAGAAACTAACATAAATGTGATAACTTACCAACGGCAGTGCGTCCATCTCCGCGAACTTGAACCTTGCTACATTTTGAGTTTGTAACAAGACATGTTGGAAGCCTGCTTCCTTGCATATAAGCCACAAGGTACAACTGTTTAATGATATCCTCATTAAGATGACATCTTTTATCATCATCCAAAGCAAACGCCATTTCTAATGAACAGCTGATATACAACCTTGAGGCAAATCAAACAAAACTTATGAGATAAATAAAAACAAACTATGGCGACTTGAAATATTTTGCTCTGCAGAAAACGAAGATATGTTTTAATCCGCTCACTTTCGTTTGGACAGTTCAAACGTTTGTTGTATCTGTAAGAGGCCGTGTCATAAATTTGCGTCATTGAAGAGTATACCGAAAGCTCTTCTAAATGTCTAATCTTCTAAATTGTGGGAGTAGACGACAATTCTTTCATTAGTTGAAACTCTAAGTTGAGAATCTTGGACACCACAGGTATTCCGTACATTCTCCAACCATAGGTAGTAGGCGTTACAAAGCAGTTGACCCCTGTTATTCCTTGAAGTAGGCCTCATGAAAAGGTCCAGTTTTCCTCGAGAAAGTTTATCTACTGAATTAATACTTCTTCTGGCAGTGTCTTCTGTTTGCTGATAAGACCCTATAAAGACGGAGTTTATTCGATCACTATTTCAGAATTTTTTTTCTCTTTTGGAGGTTGTTAGTATTAGATTGTAGAAGTGAATTATCATTATCCTTGTTGCAAAATGGTGGCATAAGTTCAGTTCACGTTTACGACAGGAATGCAAAAACAATTTATTTTATTCGATATTTCTTTACAGTATTATAAATAACCTGACTTCAGAATTACCTAAAGTTGTTTCCAGTATATGTTATGGACCTATTCTTGAAAGATCCTCTGCATTACTTCCTTCCTCCTACCTTGGAATGTATTCAAAGAAAGTACAAACTGCTTAAACAGAAATCGTATCCTACTTTGTATGCCTAGAGACTGTACCTTCACATCTACTGTAATGTAGGGAGATAAAAATTGTATGAATGTTGTGTATCGCATTACTCGAGCAACGGTTAATAATTTCCTAAATAAATATTTGCAAGGGTCAAAAGCATTCATGCTGACTATGTTTGTTTAAGAGGACATGACTGGTTGGATGCGCTTGATCAGGTATCATCACCAGATCACAACGCGACATATTGTGGTGAGCAAGTAGTTTTGTAGTCAGTCAACCTTTACGTTGCTATCCCATTAACGCTTTGCTCACGATCAAATCTAACTTCTCCTCCATCCCTCACTGCCATCTGATTTGTTCTTATTCGTACATGTGGGTTTGATTGTAAGAAACTGTTCTGGTTGTAAGGCCAACATTGCCTGGTCATATACTGGGTGCACTTCACCAGTAACCCGCAGCCCGCCTAACGTTTCAATTGTACAGTTCAAAGCAGAACCCTAGTGATGGGATATGGAGAAGTCCACAGTAAAATTAGCAACTTCAAATTGTTATCGGCAGAATTTTCTACTTCAGGTGGTAGGGGTGGCATTTTAAAAAATTACAAATAACCTGGCAACCGCTCGTTTAACAATATCATAGTATATTATTATTTTAAATACACAGGAACGTTCCACATAGAAACATCACCCTTGAATAGGTCTCACATGAACTGGGTGCAAAGTATGAAACTTATTTAATCAAAAATTCTTGAGGCCTTATGGAATTGCCACAGTACCCTAAACACTTTAACAGCAGCTGCTTTACCGTATGCAATGGCTTTTTGGACATGATTTATAGTTACTTGAAGGTCATTCTATTTTTCTGCTTGTGCAAGCGATGTAATAATGAATAACCGACTGATATCAACTTCAACGTTTCTTGCTAGAATTAGAAAACTATCATTCTTTGAGACTTGCGTCTAGTTGGTAGGGGTGTTCTAGGTTTCGGAGAGTGCATCACTGGTCACATTGCTTCTGAAACTGAGTAGAAAAGGGTTAAATTAAGAGTTATTAGGGTTGAGAGGATTATGGACTCCATAATGGTCATATCCCATCCGACCCCACTGTACTGTGCATGATGCAGTTTTTATGTTTTAAGTATAGCTAAGAAAAGTTTATTTTGGTCCTACTGTCTTTTTAGTCACTCTCTTTTGAACTCGTTCCGAAACAGCAACACCCTTTTTAAGGTTGTGGAACATGATACGTTAGTTTTTTCATGATTATGTCTTAGATAAACATTGTAGATATAAGCGTAGAGTTCAAGAGCTAAACATAATAATCTTTTAATCAGAAACCTTTAAACGGATCAGACTTTAATGGCTGTAGTGTGTCAGTTTGAAGATACCCCTGAGATACTACAGAAGGTTAGGTCTAGGTCTTATCTCACGGTAGAAGGAGTAATACTGAATCCACTAAGTGTGTATATAGACAATGTATCCATATTTTTCATTTGCATTCGTTAGTATTACGAAGGAGCGAGTTGCTGGTAACTTATTCATGTCTTATCCAAGTTGTCCTGAAGGATCTATCCTCACATTTTAAGACCATCGGTATATAAGAGGATTCACAGTTCTAAGAAAATAAGTGGCCCAAGGATGGAACCTTGTGGCACTCATTTAACCATTTTAAACCAGTTAGAATGAGTACAGGTAACTTTAACCGCAAGAGGTCTAAATCTTAAATAGTCACTTAGCTTTTCAAGCAGACACCCACTAATGTCCATTGATTGCAATAGCGTGCAAAGAATTCGATGGTTTACTATGTCTAGGGCGTTTGAGAAGTTTAAGAGGGCAGTATGCACAGGACAGATGTAGTCTGTTGATGGAGTTCAACTATTCCACGCTGCTAGAAGAATAACGT
Source organism: Schistosoma mekongi (assembly GCA_034768735.1). NCBI lineage: Eukaryota > Metazoa > Platyhelminthes > Trematoda > Strigeidida > Schistosomatidae > Schistosoma > Schistosoma mekongi. The sequence goes on along the minus strand of CM068305.1, from coordinate 73,492,603 downwards.
TGCAAGACCTATCTTGAAGGAAGCCGTGATGAGAATCGTAAAAAAGTAGTAAAGGAGACAACCGCTGACAGTTGTTTTTATGACCTTTAATACTGCTCAGAGAAGGTAAGCCAGACGGTAGTTGGTGGCCCTCTCACTCTGTTATCCCGTATGTGTAGAGGTATGGCCGCATATTCCTTCCTCTCGGGGAGTAGTCTGCTGGCAGACAAAGCAGCTAGAGAACAGCAGGGAAGAAACATCATAGATCCGTTTGTTCTCTAATAAACTTGGGAAGAATTCCAGTTAAGCTGGGAGACATATATGAATCCAGGGGCCTCTTAATGATATGAAGCTGAGACTTCACAACAACTAAGCCGACTAAGGGTGATTTGGCAGTCGACGGTTGGTATCAGAGTATTAGTTAGTTAAAAGTTTAATTAAAATTACTTGGCTAGTAAATAAACGACCTCGGGATAATAGATGTGCACCATCGTTAGGCTCCTATTCAATAAACTAAGGGTCAGATTGCCCCTCCTTCTCGTGTGGCCGTACAACAGGCTATTATTACATTTCACAAGCAGTCTGACAGTTCTTTTTTCCTGCTTTGTTGGGGAGCATTTGTTACATCGGACTCTAAGATGTCCAGTCAGTCATTAGAAAACTACCATACTTTCCAGTCAGCACACATACTTATGATGGTTTCGCAAGTCCAAGGGTTTAACCAGGTGGTGAACATAGGTTTATTACGAGGCCATCTAAGAGAGTGTGACAACAACACCACATTTCGTCCACGTCGACGGGGTTTTGTTCTCTCAACCAGAGCATGATTTCTAGGTCCGCCTTAGTTCTGTCACAATTCGTTTCGTAGTAACCCTAACATATTGTGAGCTCCTACAACATATGAAAGAAGCGTAGTTCAAGCAATAGAAGAGCATGTTTGCTATTATCCAGTGGACTTGGAATTTCCATACTTCAGACTATTTAAAATGCAGTCTAATCCAACGACACTACGATTTAGCTCTTAACTAGTACATTGAGTCGCGTTGTAGCGAAGCTCATGATTAACGAGCAAGAGCGTAAAGTTGGGTGACATTCCGGAATCGCTATTCAGTGAGAAGGGAAGGTGGGGCGACCCTAACAGCATACATGATTAGTATGCGGGTAAAATACAAGTGGAGCTGCACGACTTGCCTGAGAAAAACGGTATTTATCGGCCCACCTTCCCAAGTAAAGTTTTACATTCAAAATTCATAACTGACAAGTAACTTATCCAAATTAGTTTAATGACCAAGTTGACTGCAGTCATTACTATTTCGGATTCCCTAAATTATCAAAAACACAAGTTTCTGTCACGTAGATATTTACTGGGATGTAATTGAGAAAAACATTACATGAAATAGTGGCTTGCAGCCCAAGCAATTTGCAGAATCTATTATTTCGGCTGTCTTACGACACAGGTAGTGCTCCTCGGTACTCATCAAATGAGATTTCCATAGTCATTTAAATCAAAGACCTTTTAGTTAAACGTTTCCAGGACCTAGTAAACAGCAGTAGAGATACTCTAAAACTCCTTGCTTCTGTCCTAGAACCTGGAGTTGTTGCTACGCAGCAGTTATCTATAAGCTTCTGGATATGATTTAGTATGTATCAATACCCATCCATCTCCTCTCCACATTTGTACTGTTGTATATGCGTGATTTATTATCAAGCATTCGTCTATTTCAACAATTTCAGTGACGTTACTAGAAGATAATTCCAAAAATTTTACATGAGTGCATCCACCACGGCAATAACTACGCCACTTCAAGACGGTGACTCCGGAAACGTCTGTTGACGCTGAGTTGCTCAAAAGCAACAACATAATTTGTCATAAAATAAGCCTGGAACCATGAGAAAAAATCCATTTTTGTTGACGTCTTACAGCAGCAAGAGTATTATCTCAAAATATAACCAGCACTTTCCTCCTCACAACTTTCCATCTTCATTTTTCTACTCAAGTCAATTTGAAGGCTTCTTCGTCAGAATGTCGCACTTTATAGATACAGTAGAATGATGTTTTTTACGGGTAGCTGCGAAGCATGTTTTTGGCATTTCAACGCGCTAGCATGAATAAATATTTAAATAGTTCTGCAGATGAGTATATCTATAAAGTCTCTAATGTAATGGCTGACTGTATGGGAAATCTTTGTGATTATTATTTGCTTTCTTGTGTGTCACTTCCTATATGATTTATTCTTTAGTTTAGTTATAAAATGTAGATATTTTAAAGTCACTATCGTCTTGAAGTTGTCTTTATAAATCTTGACTTTCGACTAGTATTTAGCTTAAGGATTAGGAATTTTAATTGGGATCAGGCTTTTCGTTTACATATGTGATATTTTTGTCACATTTCAGAATGAGAAGTAGATTTTATTTTAAAAATAGTCGACTTATGAAGTTCTTCGACTCATCACGTTGTTGCAGCTACATTTGTCGGCATTTGAAAAGAAGTTGGATCAATTAAGACATTCCTGTCTCCGGGACTGACACAGACAATCCAGCTTTATGCCCTATTTATAATGAAACTGAAGCAAATCCAGTGAGTATGAGGGTTGCTACCAAATCATGTAAGGCTAGGGAAAACAGTATGAGAAACATTGGGGAAAATGCACGAGAAATGCAGGGTTTTGCAAGACTTCCGAACTTCTTTGTCCTGCAGTGTTACCCGACTTCAAGTTTAGGAGTCTCGTAAGACCGGGCACAACGTAGCACAATGTAGGACAGAATTAGTATCGGGGGGGAGCATAAACCGGTTGCAAGGTTAGGATTTCAAGTGTGAATCAGAGTTGTAATTAGACTGACATAAAAATAGTATTGATGAATAGTCGTATCGGCATTCGGTAATTGGTTTTTGCCCCACTAACGAAACACTGCTCATTATAATGAGCCTTACAATTATATTATACCTTCTCTAAAGGAACATTTATTATAACGAGATTTACACTGGGAACCACATACGTACATGGTTTATGTTTGGAATCACTGTAATGTGCGTTCATCTATGAACAAACATTTGCTTTCTAGTTGTAAACACTAAAATCACGTTAATGTCCAAAAACCAACGTTTAATCTATAAAGAACTGACAGGTTTTCGAGTCACATTCGAATCCACAATAGGATAACCAATAACACAATTTATTGGTACAGATGTAGTACTGTATTTAACAATAAACACAAATTTAAAATGCGAACCTCAACAGTTACCCTTCTCTAAATAGCCAAAGGGATTCAAGAAATTTGTACAATTTATCTGCAACACAACAAATGGGGAGTAATAAAACATCAGTTTGGTTACTTGTTCAAGAAGAAATATGATCCTAACAAATAAAAGATAGATTGTATCTCTAACCAACCAACTGAGTCAAATCATTCAGGTAGAGTTAGCCAAAACAGCAACCCAATATGGTCTTGAAATTCAGTAAAATGAAACCGAAGACATCAGTGGTAACATATGCCAACAAAAGCACATATAAAAACCCAATTGCTGATAGGAATCCGATAACTGTTATAATAAAGGGACAAACGAACAGAAGTAAAATTCGTTATAGAGATAGAGAACAATAAATTGACACCAAATACAAAACAACGGGAATCTCAGTAAAATGCGGGGTGGGGGGATCACACGAGGAAAATGGATTTTACACTAATAAAGATTTTCATTAAAGTGACATTGTAATCAGTTTTCACTTCGGATTATCTGAAAAATGGCTTCGCAGTTTTAAATCACATAGATCAATATCTTTATCAACGATTCTGTGGTTTAACAGCTGCAGCGACACTATAATACTATAGTTCATCTAGTTACTATGACAACATCTATATCCGCAGTAGTGTAATTGCATATTCTCGACAAACTATTTAGTCATAATTACTGTATTCTCATTGGCTGTGGTTAATTAATACGACAGAAACGTTGCATGAACGAAAGTATTCTGCATCAGCACTACAGTATCCCAATAAAGCTAGAGTACTGATAATCTGAAAAAGACCAGAGCTACAAGATAAATAAAAATGCGTGAGGAAACTAAAGATTTCTGTCGCTGATAAGTTTTAATTGTGTAATGACGTATTAATCATTGTGTTATTCGCAACGTAGAAAAAGTGACAGATTTATAATTTGAGAGCAGCATGCAGACCAGGAGGTTAAGAAAATAGTAAGAAGGTGTATCTTTTTATTATTAATACATTTAAACAAATATTGACAAAGCATATAGCAATACCCATTCTGATAACAATTCAGTACGTATACAACATTAACACGGTTTAATAAAGATTAATTCTTTCAAGTTTGCTTCATCACATATACCTTAGCAAGTTATTATATGAACACGTGAAATTTATACTGATTGTTCACTAAAACCAATCAGTATTGTAGAGGCCACTTGTACCCCTAACACTGATGTTTGTACTGTATAATTCTTTATTGATATTTATACTTTAAAGTTTGATTGCAGTGTAAAAATTTATTATTATTGTTGGCGCGTCGTACAATTGGTGACGCTGGATTTTCTTGGTTCAAATATATATCTGTCGCATCTTCGTTTCTGACTTCTTGATCATACGCGTAATTGATGGTTGTGCGTATATAAGTCTGGTTATTTACGAAGACCAAGATACGGGATATATAGTTGTTGGTTCCAACGAAGTTACAAATCCAGTAGTATAAAATAAGTCAGTCTCATAATCAGAAGGTACCAACAGTATCATGCCACTTCAGTCCTTGTTGATGATTCCCTCTAACTATTTGGCAGATAATTCATATAAAAGGGTCTTATTAACTGATTTTGACTATATATGTATATACGCAAATACTTACTCTAATTAAAGCACATAAGTTTTTTACCAGGAATATATTATACTATTAACAAGGTAAAAGCTAATACGATTATACGGAATCCACTATAAGTATATAAGCTAGTTTACTCTGAAGTGCACCCGATATATGACCAAGTTACGCTTGCGGTATTACCAGGGCAACTCCTAACGATTGAACCCACTCTTACGAATGAGAATAAATCAAAAGGCAATGAAGGATGGAAGAGAAGTTATATTTGATCGTAAATAGAGCGGAAATGGAAAAGCAACGTCTAGGCTGGCAAACTAGAGAGAGAGTTGTTTTCCACGGTACGGCGTGACGTGATCTGGTGTTGATGCGTGACCGAGCGTCTTCAACTAGTCTTGTCCGCTAAAACAATCATGGTCAGCATCAATGTCGAGGACCTATGTAACTATTTATTTTGGAGATTATTTACCGCTACAACTCTGTGTATAAATTAAATGTGTTTGTATTAATCCGGATTTCAGCCACACTTATCAAATCAGGCTCGCGTTAAGAATAAGAGGACAAAAGCCGATAAAGCAGCATAAATAAATAATGGTTTCGTCGGGTTTAACTGTGGTGTTTTCCAATATCTAGCTTAGGTGAATCCAGACCACCGTATGATTCTGTGTACTTTTATTCCTTATGTGTTTGTAAATGCGTTATTATATATTGTAAGTCATGTATTCCCCCCTGTGCGTGTCTACTCGCTCATTCCTATGTTTTATTGTTTTGGTGATGTATGTTAGTCTGACCTTTTCATTCCTTACTTGTCTTGGCTGCCCAGTTCCAACCCCTTTGTGACTATCTATATTTGGGACATTGATACTTCTACGTGCGTAAATATATATTACTGATTAGATTTCGTATGGACGGTATTACTGCATTACTGGACTGCATGATTACTGGTCCATGGATTGCTGAGTGCTGACTGCCGACTGCTCGTAATTCCTACTACTGGTGATTACAATATAATTCTACTGCTACTACTACTACTACTACTTTTGAGTTTTCACTGTGTTATTACGTGACTGCTATTCGTAATCCTAGGTGCTAATATGAACATCATACTAACTATAATGGATATGCAACGAAGAAGCAATGAGAACTAGTAATACAGTGGCAATATTTATTTGGTGGCTGCGGAATACTGGCGCAAACATCAAACTGGTTTGAAGAAAAAGGTCAGAATATGAGGACATTATTCTTATACCTTCAAGTAAATTGATCGAATATACATTAAAAGGCGTACTAAAAAATCTAGATCGTAAATAAAGTTAACAATCTTTTCTGCCAAAATTAACATTTCTATATGATATAAAATTAAAATTTATCGATCTTGACAACAACTAATGACAGTCAGTGTAAGCTGACTAGCGACTAACTTTTGGAGGTAATTCCTGGAATACCAGTGAGAAGACATAACCAATAAAGTTTAGTTATATGGACTGACAGGCAGCTACCCACTGATGTTAGTGGATGAGATGGAGCATACATATATATATCTGACTAAGTTGAGAATATCAACCGTTGGATACTGACTTGCCAGCCGAACAGTACGTCAAGGGGCTCGAGGATTCTGGGCTTGATCCTCTGGTTTGGTCGTCGGTCCGCACTGTTATAGATTCCTTTACTAAAACGAAGGAGCTGTCCTGTGATCCCTGGTTTTCAGTAGTTGTCTAACCCCAGTTAATTTCCTATATTATACTAAAATTTAACAATCTCTGCAACACCCAATTACAATTTCTAGATTGTTTTGCACAACATAATCTTTCATAATTTTTTATTTAAATGATTCATTTTCTTCAATTACCTAATCATCGTGACTTTACTGCACGTCACAAAATGTTTGCATTCGATAATATCGGGTAACAAAACTGTTTTGTTCGTTTTGTATTGACCAGAATCCGCTAAGTCTAATGACAAAAGTTAAAGTTAGTAGACAAAAAGTATATGTCCATTATAACAATCAACAGAATACACTCAATGGAATAAAAGTTTGTTTAAATAGTTCACGTGGAATAGAGGCGAACTGAATTCCCAATTTTTGACCGATATGTATACCATATAAATGTAGTATCTAGAACGTTCAGAGGTACCGACAATGTAACGGTGGTGATAACTGTAAAGAAAATGTTTCTTTGGAGCCGGAACTATAAACGTATGATACCACTTTAATTTTGGGTTCTATACACGCAAAATGTCAGAATGAGAGAGCCAGACGAATGGTTATGGATTTGAGAGCAGCAGAGAAGCCTAGAGGAGCGCATATATATATATATGTATATATATATATATATATATATATATATATATATATATATCGTTGTTATTGATGAATTTTAACAAACGCTGACAAAAAGATACATCGTCAAGCATACTAGAAAAATCTAATCCATACATGTTGTCAGCAAATGCTTACAGTCTCAACTGGTAAACCAGCTGGTGAAATATGCAAAGCTGACGAAATCTCAGCCAAAATACGTAACGTTTGCTAACCGTTTAGTAAATTTCACAATCCATCATATGGTCATGAGGAAAATCTACATACCGAAGGGTTTTTACACTGCTCATATCTTTGATTATGAAACATATATTCTGAAGATGGAATACATATGTATCTTGGTAGTATCTGTTCATTTATGTCCTTGGAGTATCGCTACTGTAAGTTAAAATGATTTACTGAATAATTATGATGTTAGATACACTCAAAATGTACATACAGTAAACCGATTGATTAGATTTAATAAACTGAAATGGTTGGAATAAACGTTAGTACCTACTCCTATGTGCATTGTCAACCAATTTATACGTAGGTTGAAAAAGTGGACTTCTAAAATAAGATATGGCGTCAATTCTTAAAGCTACTGGTTGTTGAAATTTGATCTCTAAGAAACTAGCTTTCTTCTTGGGGATCCTCGTGATCATCATATTCTATGAACAGTGGTTTTAAGTAGCAGTTGGGTACTTGTCTTCATTCTTTAGCTCGCCACCACTACCACACACTAGCTACTATGAAATCTTAGTTTTGTTAATTCCTAATCGTTTCATTTTCAAATAAACTTTATGTTGTTTAAATCACATAACTTTAGTACTTTATTATCATTGGTGTTAATTACTGTCATTCCTTTAGTTTCTAGGTTTTTGATCTATTTTTATTGTGTTGACATGATGAAATATTTTAATGGCGTTTTTCTTATTAATCTAGATAGCTTAAATAAGTGTCAAGATCAATAAATTGAATAGAATTGAGTGGAATTCACCTTATTTCATTTGGTATCTAACCACTGTTTACAACCTTTAATATGTCAAAATCAAATTTTCAAATAAACATACTTATAGAAGTAAAGTTGGTTGGAATTTAGAACACATCGGTGTGGTGTACTAAATGTTCAAATAAACTTCAAAAAAAGATTGAACAGAATGCTGTAAATACATATCAAATGCATAAGAAGATTCACGAGTATCAAGTAGAGTAATAACATACTGTTAAATGATTACATATTGAAACAATTGAATATATGTTCGTGTCAATTGATAATGAAATGTGATTAATCTAAGACATTTGTAATAAAACTGTGAACTTAACCGTTGAAAGCAGACTCGGTGGTTTAATGATAAGGCGTGCGTCGCTGAGTCACAGGGTCCTGAGTTCGATCCACGGTGAGATCGTGGATGTGTACTGCTGAAGAGTCCCATACTAAAACGAAACAGCTGTACAGTGCTTCCAGGTGATCAATCGTTGTCTTATTTAGACCAATTCGTGATATCGAACTTATGTAGCTAGGTTGAATAATGTAACTGTTTAGCATTAAATCAAATGGAAGGATTATGTTTCTTTCACCTAGACATGGTAATGGAATGATGGTTTCGTTGGCTTGCTACACCTGCTTCACGTATTATATACTACATGAAACGTTTACTGTGTGTACCAAACAGTTTCTATGGTAAACTTCAACTACAGTTCTATCACTGGAAACATTTAGTGGAACTATTGAAGTGCACTACCACCGAAACAATATTAAGCGTTATTTCAGGCACATGTGTAAAAATAACCGACCAACCATCTAAGTAGACTGTTTTCTTAAATGTAACTAATTTACTTAACATAAAATTGTGACAGTTTGTTAGAGGCAGTCAATGGAAAATTTTACATAACCTAACTTTCGTGCTATGTGACATTTACTTGTCAGAGGTTCCTGTAATTTTGAGATGATTGAAGCTTTATATAAGGTTCGAACTCAGTCCCATAATCTGAGTTGTCACCACTAAGCTATTCAAACTCTAAATGGTAGTGGTCAAACAAAACAATAGTCAACACCAATACAGTTATCAGAACGAAATGATTTAATACTTACGAAATAACTACAGTGCTCATTTCTACATTAAGAAGGCGATGATGGTGTTATCTAGAATGATATGGAATGCTTCCAAACTAATGATACTAACTCAGAGAATACAACACCATCAACAAACATGACATTGAGTTCAGTTTTATCAACTTATGAAACTCTGTTAATAAAAGTGCATATAAAGTATAAACATAGTAATTTAATTATTGTGCATCTCGATGTCGGTATGCTTGTCCAAAGTATGTTTCAACTTCAGTACCATGATATATGAACTTGTAACATCAGTTCTAATATATTTCTATGAAAATCATAGTTACTGATTGTTTCAGCATACATGTATGATATTATCCTCAAGTGTGTTTTAAGTCAGATGATAATACAAAAATTCATAAACGCATAGGAATTATTCTATTAACCTAATTGGACGTATCGATAAATTAGACGGTATCAGAACGGTACTAAACGTCATTGATTAAAATTGTATTGTTCTATCAACTGTTGTTTTTATTCATTTTCAGTGAATTTACATTCGATTATTTTGCTTCACATCTAAATTATTATATACTGAATTGAATTTACTTACAGAAAGCATTCTATACTTGATTAGTGAGTACATTAATTGTTCTGTTTATTATACATAGTATGATGTATCATTCATTCTTTTTAAAAATGCATGCTACAGTTTAGTACACTTTAATTCATTCATTACAATAGTTAAGTATTTTAGAAATGTCAATTTGTAAATTTCATTTGTTTTTATGCAAATGAAGAAAATACCACTGTTTATTGATGAGTTGCACCTATAAACCTCCTGTTGATATGTAAATAAGGAAATTTCTTTTTTTCTGTTTGAAATGTTTCATTTTGCTTAGTTCAGTTCTGAATATTTTTTAAAATGTTTAATCAGGGATGATGTTAGGATGATACATCGAGTGACTGGAGAAGAATAACTAACTTTTAGAATTATATATCAGAAGAGTTTCTCATGTTTCAAACGCCCTAACCTCCAATTAGACCGATTATCTGTTGCAATATATCGTTTTCCACTCCTGAACTTGACATATAAAAACGCCAATTACAATATGCGGCAAACAGAAACGCAGTTACGAATGAATACCGCAACTAGATACAATGACTGATTTTTCTATGCTAATATATCAGCTCTGATAGTGTTGGTTTCTAAGCTGCAATAAAAAACATAAGATTATTGACCCAACAACTGGAGACAAATTATATTTCACTCATCCGTTTATGTTTTTATATATATATATATATATATATATATATATATATATATATATATATATATATATATATATATATATATATATATATATATATATATATATATATATATATATATACAGCTGACTAATTAGGAAAACAGCATTCGTACAAAAACGAGTACAATAATGTTTGCAAACTGAGAGGGAGAATAGGTATATAGTTAATCAGATATAGTTTCTAAATGGAAAATGATATGACAACAGTTCACGAGTCGAATGAAAAGTAGGGTGAGGGGAACACAATAATAATAATAGAAGCAATATGTTCAATTTACCTATACCCAACATAAATGAAACAGTACTCTGCACAAATAGTTTTAAAAGTTAGCTGTTCTTATTGAGTCGTCCAATATGTCAGAACTATAAGTAATTAATTGTGTAGCCGTTCCCCTCTCCAGTTTCCTGACATTATTGTCCTTGTTTTATATTAATGTTGTTTTCCTTATTGATCATCTGCGTGATTAAGATTTGTATGTAAATAAGAAAACAAGTGAAATTCAAACTAACTCTGCTTGTTTGTCTCATTTACCATGTGCTCTTCTATCCGTTTTGGCTCTAGAAGGATCAAGGCAGACTTAAGGGTATTGACCAGTCAATTTCGATATTAGCGGTCACCGTATTGGTCCCAGCAAGGTCATATCAATGATTCGGTCAACCGTTTATTCTTATTGGTCAGACGTTACGTCATATTAAAGGAACACAATGAGATTTACTGCTTTATGGAATATAAAGTAATTGTTTCGTAAACCCATCACCATAGAACTTGAAAATGATCAATTTAAGGCTACTTGGAAATTAAAATTTTTTGAATGAATTCGTTAGTTATTAAGGTCATTTAGTTCCACTATCTTGGTAACTTCTAAAAGTGACTGAGAAAAACCAATCGTTTTTTTGGGCGGGGGGACATCCAAGTGATACATAGTAGTTGTGTACTATGCATTTTCTTTGCCACGAGTATTTGTTTCAACGGTTTCTTTAAATGGTTACAATATCTCTTGGGTTACAATAAATCACGTGATCGGTATCTCTTCACCGAATACTTTAATGTTGTCAAAGTAATTATCACACCACAGAGTCATTATTATAGATGTTAAGATAAAGTGGTATACTGCACTCACCACGCTTACTTTTCTTTACACAATCATTTTTGTCATAACTAAATTAATCTAAAACGACTTACTATAATCTAGCTAACTGCTTCTTCATACATTTTTTGATCGATCAGACCCATTTAGTGACATACTATGTACCGAGTAAAAGAGTAATTGACAACAGAAGCTTTTCAAGTGACTATTTAGTTTCAACTTAATTCTACATAGAATTCAATCTTCGAATATGGTTACGCTTGTTTTGAGGCTTAAGAGTTTCTCATGTACTGAATTCCACTTTTGTATCAAGTAAATCATTTAACTACGCAAAATGGTTCATGGGCGGGTCATGTATGCTCACTACTGAATAGCCCCATACTAGGACGAAACAACTGTCTAGTGGTTCCTTGTGGTCAGTGGTTATCGGATTCAAACCAACTTGCTATATTAAATTAACATTCAGCAATCTCCACAACATCCAACTACAATTGTAAGTACTGCTTAATTTATAACTTATCTTTTAAATTGAAGATTATTAATGTTTTCATTGTTTCACTTGTCCAAAGTGTAGATCGTTAGTATTGCTTTGTTAGTCAAATTGATATTTGTAGATAAAATACCGCCAGCAATGTCTGGATGTCAGTGACATGTAAACCCATCACTTCAAGTACGATTGTCTTTTAGTCCGAAATATTTATGGAATTTGGTTTTTATTTTGAGAATGGTATGAATCACCGACTGACGCTTTACAGACAATCATTGAAAATTATGAAAAACAGGATAACTTTTTCATTTTAAATTCTGGGCTCCTTGTAAGTGTATATCCACAGAACTAGTCTAAAACCATCAGGCCATGTAGCTAATAGATTACCGTCAAACGAATGAATTCGCATTGACTTGTTCTTATTTCCAATAAGTTACTTGTTAATAAAAATTTTTAACAACCTATTATCACTAATATGTTGGACACAGTATATAGGAGAGAGAGGAGCAGTTAATTACGAACACTGCTTTAATGTTTGAATTAATGACTGTCTAATGACGTAATGATTTTAATAAGATCACTAATATAAAATACACTCCAACTGTATTCATGTAGTTGATGGTTCTTAATTAAAAAGAAACGTTTACTGTTGATTGTAATGCGATTCTAAAGTCATATCAATTTACTAATGCATGTCGTTCACTCTGTAAAGTAAGACCATAACAAGATCTAATAACTGGTCAAATATATAAACTTTTTGATGCATTAAATAAACAGTTTACCATCGACTTGTAATAATTTCATAATAAAACTACTTCTATTAAAAAGAATCTACATATCAAGATAAGTGGTATGAATCAGTCATCAGCAAACATTATGCCATGCATTCTTAATCACATTTTAAATACATTTGTCATCTATGACCTAACTGTTTTGTTTCTATGACTATAATCTAATTTGTTTCATTCTAATAAATTAATTATATGATAACGTATGTAAACGTATAGACTATTTAAGGTGATTTTTTTGAAATTATAGAATATTGGTACCTTTTATTCAGTTTAAACTATAAGAATGTTTTTTTTATGTCTTCAAAACTATTATGTTTTGTTATAATCAAATTTTATGTGTAACATTTGAGAATATCCTTCTTTCTAATGAATCTTCTTGTTTAAAGTTGAACTATAGTTGATAAGTTGAATCTAGAACGCGTGTTTTGTCTTATTTTGGATTTATCAGATAAATGTACATGCACTCCAATATTGATCTCTACATTTGGACTCAAACTTACTTCATTTGTTCGACCTCTACAAAGCAATCAAATTTGACTCTTACATCATTCGAGGTTTTAAATAATTGTCATCGATAACTGATACCAGTCGAAAAGTTAGTGATGATTTGCCGATGATTTCTTATTTTTAATTTAGTCAAGGATATGATGCATACACATAATCATTTATTTTCAATTACTATACAGTTTTTCTCACACTTAATGTGGCAAACACATTAAACTGTGCTTGGTGAGTTGATAATTGTGTTAATCTTCTAAACTTGACCTATCACTAGTCCGACAATTTATTCATGTCTATTTGTTCTTTCAAATATCATTTAATTTTTGGTTAATGGTGGATCCCGTTTAAAACACTTTAATCACATTCAATAAGAAGTATCTTCTTTGTGCATTTTCAATAATCTTTATCAGATACTTATAAGCTTAAGCTTAATAATATTGGTATATTTTTTTAAAACTTCAAGGACTTCATATATATCCTTGAATCTGTATCTAAGATATGAGTTGATGATGCACATTTATAAAAATATTGTTGTAGCAGGTTTAGAGCAAACCATCAAGGATAGCTAGCTACTGTCTAATAGAATGAAAAAATCACCAAATAGAATCAACATTATACTATACTCGATATTGATTCTATTTGGTGATTTTTTCATTCTATTAGACAGTAGCTAGCTATCCTTGATGGTTTGCTCTAAACCTGCTACAACAATATTTTTTAGAAATGTGCAACATCAACTCATATCTTAGATACAGATTCAAGGATATATATGAAGTCCTTGAAATTTTAAAAAATATAACAATATAATTAAGCCTAAGCTTATAAGTAACTGAAAAGTCCGATTGGCATTCGCCAATTTACGCCACTTGTGGAGCAGGCGAAATATCTGTCCCTCAACAAAAGGCCGGGTGCACTGTGCAGCACTCTGCGCCGTTTTAACATATGGTTGCGAAAGTGGGCCGTGAAAAAACAAGATATGCGTCGACTCCAGGTATTTGACCATAGAAATCGTAGCATCCCTCGTATATCATGGAACAGTCGAATAAGTAATATGGAGGTCAGACAAAAGGTTCTTGGGAAATATGGTAAATTAGTAGAAGAGGTCACTAACCTTCATCGACTTAGATAGCTGGGACATGTGTTACGCATGCCCGACTACCGCCTACCTCGTCGAGCGATGTTGGTTAGGGTTGAAGCAGGATGAAAGAAGGGTAGGGGCGGCCAAACCAAAACATAGCATCAGTCAATGAAGTCCTTGACTGTTGGTCTATGCCGTGTTGGTAGATGTAGATTACCTAGTTGGGGTCAGCGTGATAGTCGCAATAAACGTCTGGAGATACTTGGCGACATGGCTCAGAATCAGTCACAGTGGCGCAAGTGCATTCACTCTACAACTTCACCTTGATCTTGAATTCTATTATTATTTTCTACACACTATTACTTTACTCTCCCATTTTGTATTCTGTTATTATGTTACTTCAGTAATCTCGTCGTGCTGATGTGGTATGCAACTTGAACCTATAGACGTATGTGCCCGGTTCTACGTTGCTGATGACGATGATGATACTCAATGTTGAATAATAATAATAATAATAATAATAATAATAATAATAATAATAATAATAATAATAACCAGGAAAATAAAAGTACTTAGTACATTCCTTCTAAATTTTTTTATGATGTTTCTTGAAATAAAAAAATAATATTAGATGATTTAATTAATAATCAATTAGAGGTCATTTCACAATTAACTAACTAAACACAAGTTAGCTATCTATCTTTATTAACAAACCTCACGTATATACACATGTACGTCTATGTGATTCAAAGAAATAATTCTTTTAATAAAGAATAGCTGAACTAGTGGAATTTAATCATTGTATTAAAATAACATAAATCAACTGACATCAATGAGCGAATATCATAAGTTATCTTCATGATAATATAAAGAATATAATAACAATTTCCGGGAATTGTCATAGAACGCAAACGACGAATTATGTAACACACTACAAGATGTCAGTTAAATCGCTCTAAGGAATCCCCTAAAAAATTTCTCTTCTTTTTAAGTAAAATAAGAAGTAAGTTTTATTGTGAAGACACATTTGCTAAAGTAGTATATGATCAAACATTACACTCCTGAATAAGGACAGATGATTTGCCGTGAATTACTTATCAAATGGTATTTATATTCATATAAACAGAGGTCCTGAGTTCGAATACCTGGAGGAATCAAGGGTGTACACTGTTGAAGAGTCACATGCCAGGACGAAACGGCGGTTCAGTGCTCCCCAGTTTTCAGTGGTACCCAACCAGGATTATTATATAACAAATGAAAAGAAGTAAGTTTGATATGTGTCTCCTCAAAACCACTTCAATTCAAACCTCAGAAGATTGAGAACCGATTTTCAAACAACTCGTTTAATTTTACTTGTGATTTCAGAGTTTTGGCCTTATGAAAATGAACCTGAGATAATGATTTGACTTAAATAGTATAAAATGTTTAGAAACTTACATTTTCCTGTCTGTAAAGTAAATTGTTGCTAAAGCAGAAGCTCATTGATCCTTCTCTTCATAGATTGAGGTTTAAAAATATGCGCCACTGGATGACAAGAACCTCCTAGAAGTCCCGCGAAACAGTCGCACAGGCCTTCTTGGTCTTTAAAACTGCTAAGACCAGAATTATCTTGTAACGATTACAACTTAGTAATCTCCCCTAAATTCACTACGTCTTCATATCTCACTCAAATATTAGAATACTGAGCCATCATTGATTCTTGTGAGACAAGTGGTTAGTGGTATTACAATGAATTTCTCAAATTAGTGTCAGCATACCTACCAACTACTTTGTTGTCTATGATGAGAAATAAGATGTGGATATTCAGAAAATAGTTGCTACAAAGCAGCAGGAGTTAGGATACTGTTTAAAGTCCGCTTCATCAGAATAAAACCACGTGGTTAGACTAAAATCTGGGACAATATCAAACGAGTTTGGAATGAAACCAGTCGATCAGAATTCGCAAACTGATAACGATGCAAACAATCTCCTAGGTGCAGTAAGACATCACGAAACGTTTTCGCACTGCTAAATAAATAACCACGTTGCTTACAAAACAACGTGTGAAGATACTTTATGGTCATAAAACTAAACAAGTCATAGCATACTCCGTACACATACTCCCATCAATTCTGTCTGGGTAGAGGATATAACCACTAAATAACCACGAGTCATCCCCATGCTATGTATATGCACCCACGATGCACGAATTCCTGAGAACTCATCCTAGGCACCAATTTCTAAGGATTTGCGGATTAAGAAGACGCCTCGATACCTGCTAATGAAAGTATGACCAGCGACATAACAACAGGTGACCTAAGCTATTTCACAGCTCCCCAGTCCATCTAACTAGAGGAAGAAGTCCAACGTCAGCAAGAAACGTTAATTCTGCAGGTAGCCTGGCTGACAGATTTACAAACACTTAACTAATACGTATATAAACAAAATATTCGTATACCCATAGTGATTATTCATCAAATTGAAATTGTCAACATTTTTAATAATACAATTAAATGTTGTCAAGTGTGCTCGGGAGTATGATTCACATTAACTCACATAAATGTGATGACAGTTTACAATGAAGCTCACAAAAATTCAATACAACCTGGATAAATGAATTATTTTTAGAGATTTTGAATCCCTAACACGAATAGAAGGCTTCTTAACTTGAATTCTACAACCTACTGAGGAGCATTCCTCCAAGCATTTTTATAAATCATAGCGTTTGTTTTGTGATACTTTCAGGTGACAATCCCAATCCCACACAGGTGATACAGCCGTTAAGGAAATGACTGAAAATAATCGACACAACCCGCACAATATTTTGACACGTGACCACCTTCATAGCTAATAACTTGCAGAAACCGAGATGCAACACTCCCATTACACTCACTTATATTTTATGTACTACTGAACGATACTAACTCGCCACTATCATTTTCGAGAAATCTGCGTGACTCGGATCATTATTTCCGCATTATCCTTACCCCATATAACATCTGATGAACACTTAACAAGCCACAAAATAACTAGCAGTTGAGACATGCTGCTATACTACTACAAATATTGCTCTCTGCTACTTCTTACTACTCTCTTAACAAACCACTAGGGATCAATGCTTGTACTAACAAAAACACTACCGTAGTAGCACTACTTGTAGGTTACTGTGCCATTTAGGCCACACATGACTAGAACAGCATTATTAGTTTGCAAACTTATCGTCCCCAAAAGACACTGCAGATATGACGTCATTTATAGGTCAGAAACGAAAGGGCAACAGGGTAGGACAACACTAGGCCACTTACAGCTGTCGCTGAACATTAGCGCCAGTCCCCCCAATGCGACACAAACTAAAGTCGAATATTCATAATCATACATACCACACGTAAATGTTATAAACCCATCTCGCGAAGTCTAAGTGGATACATGCATACAGATTTGATTTTGAAACCACTAACCATAATGCATTTGATGTTCCTAATCCCTATGACTATGTAGACGGTAGCGACAAAACCTGAATAGTTTAATGTAGCGCTGATATCCTGTAAGCTACAAAACACGTAACTCTGGTCCACAGGCGACTTCAAAGCGCTATCCCCCCCGGACTCGCGCCAGAGAACAACTTATCTCCACGACATACCCTACTAACAATAACCATTGACCTAGAACTTTAACTAGACGCATCTCCACGACCCAAGTACAAACACTCGCAACTTATGTAGTCCTTCCTAAGTACTATTGTAACTCCAAAAGATAATTATGACAATAATGTAGGTAACTATTACTAATTACATTTTATCCGGCTCTAGACTAATTTGTAACAAGATAATTCGCTGGCTTCAGATACCACGAATGAATTTTTTGGTATGACAAAGCTCGGATATACAGTAATTAAAAAGATGTGTATGACCACCGACTGAACGCTATCGGATGACGCTTCGGTTACGACATCCATCTTTTGAAGTAAGAAGCATACCATTAGCCACATAACGCCATTCAGGTAAAACTTGTGAACCATATTCAATAGAACCTGCGAGTAGGGAGTCTTTAAACGCTTATTAGAACTAATATTTAGAACAACCTACAAAATGAAGTCTGTATTTTTCCTTGACTCGGCAAATGTGATTTTCACAAACATAAACTGAATATCTTCAAATGTTCTTTAATTTCACTATTCAGCCTTACACCAATATATCATTCTTCCGCAAAATTCGATTTGAGCACACTAATTCTTAATACAACTATGAGTTTCCTAGCCTATGATTGCGCAAAAATACCTGCATACGCCCATACAGTATGAAGACAGAATGAACTGATACTCATATGCAACATTAAAAAATGTATAGGATAATATATATGAACATGTTTAATACACCAATGTTAGCTTTCTCAACCGCTTCGATCACCTGGAAGAAAAATATTTTGAAATTAGCAAAATAACAACAAATTATATTTGGTGGGTTAAAACTATATGAACGCAATTTACTAAGATCATGCATACCACTGAGGTTATAGACATAATCTGACTTAGCGGTTTTGATCATTTACATGGGCTCGACAAATTTCTTTAGATGACTGCGGTAAATGATTACAACGAACACTTATTTTAAGACAAGTAGAACTATGTGGCCTCAACTGACTAACTGATGTTACTAGTTATTTTTGCTGACCGAACTACATAGATGTATTTAAAAATATTACTAAGATTTGATGAGTTTCGTTATCCTCTGTGGAGTTCAGCTAATTTACTAAGTTGATTTGTGAAGTCTACGAATCGACGTCTCAACAATAAGGATCATTTCAGAAATTGGCATAGATACAAAGTCGTCACACTCCGTAATCTCATTGTTCCAAGTTGAACTGGGGGACATCGCTACTATTTTCTGCTGGCTTGCCAACAGAAACGTAATACACGTGACTAAGATATGATTTCACATGATTAAGTTAAAATTTCTCGTCCAAAACACTTTATTACTATTTCTGACGAGCTCGCAAACCGTTCACATGAACGCGAAACAAATATTGAAATATCATTGATGGGAGGTGGCAACAAATGCTTGACACTCGTTTCTTTGGGCTGACTTCCTCCGTTTGTACTGTATTGGTATATAAAATAAACTTATCTGTCACTTGATTCTTGAAGTGAACTTTAAAGTATCTGACTGAAGAGACCTTACTGTGCAGATGGTAACATTTCATTGTTAATTATAAAGTGGGGTTTGACTTCGATGTGCTAGTTTGGTGGAGTAGGTGAGCAGTCATGAATTTCTAAGCAAACAGAATGATTAACGAACGGTCATAAAAATGTGAAGTATTGTTGGCAATGTGTCGGCTGCATGCTGAAGACAATTACGCACAACCTAACTATCTGAAACCGGAATAAAAGCAACATTCTTATTTTAGAAGTGCCGAATCCTTGGGGATGTATTAAATCGAGTGCATCTAGATACGAAGTGTGAATATTGGTGCATTTTGAATTAGATAATCAAACTCAGATACAGCAAGCATGTGATATGGTAATGAGCAAGGGTCAGGATAAAATGAACCAATTATTAGTTATCTTGGTAGCTTACCAGTTTTGCTGTTTGATGAATGTTCCCGTCGGGCACTTTCTTCACGATAATCAGACGGGGAACGAGATCTGTAGCGGTGGTTGCTTTGTTGTGACCTGGAGCGTGAACGAGATGCAGAACGGGAATCATGATTGTGCGCACCACCGTCGTTACGACTTTCATTGTGACTATCGTCAATTGGACTTCTAGAGTCTTCGTGGCTATGTCTTCGTTCAACATCTGGTGATCGGGAGTGAGAACGATCATAATCCGATACTGAACGGCGGTCCGGAGTAGGGCTGTGGCGCCCGTTGTTTTTGTGTGAGTGTCGAGATAGGGAGCGAGAATGTCGATTGCTGTCGTGATGCGAAGAATGACGTGATGGGGTTCTAGAGCGAGGTCTAGTGGTCTTGTATTTGCTGGATCTTTTGTTAGAAGACTGGGATCTTGCACGATAACGATCTTGACTAGACCTGTTTCTTTCGTAACCGGGAGGTGAGCGACGTCTTGTGTCCCTAAAACCACTTGGGAATCCGTAAGAGGGTGAGGAAAAGACCTACCTTCGGCGTCCCGACGACGAGCGACGTGTGGGAGTGTGACGACGTGGCGGTGAATCTCGTCGACGCCTGCTATATGAGCGAGAACGCGAACGATCATGACGCCGGCTAAAAGGCACAGAAGTATACTCACAACATGAGTAAATACAGAAGCATAACCGCTAAAACGACAATCTGTGGTTCAAAAGAACTATAATTAACCCTGGAAATCTATGTATCAATGACCGCGCTTCATTATGAGGATGGACGACAAACAGGAGCTGACGGTGACCAAACTATGCTTATACTTAAGTGAACTACTACCACACTTCATACAGTATAACAATGTGATGCTTAATTAGTTTTAGTTTGAAGTTGAGGATGAACAAATACAGTGGGAACGGGATTTTAGGATAGTATCAGTAGCTTAACTTGGGAGCATTCCACTTTTCTGAAATCGCCTCCAAACTTCGTCGACCTGGTTTACAACTAGAACTTAATTAGATAGCCGAATCACAATTATATTATCGCAAATTTACCACATAAACGTCAGGAGTACGCTTAGATTAGAATAGATGGTCCTAACAACATTGGAGACCTATGAACGGGAAACGTACGGGTTCTATGGATTAAAGTTAATGGATAAAGCAGTCGCATTATGACAGATAAGACGGAACGTTTGATGAAAACCCCAGCTTTTACCAGTTATGCGATAAATACTAATAAGTACAGTGAATGCTTGACTAATTAGGCAAGATATAAAATCGTAATAAAATAGCGTTTACGCAAACTAGAACACACCTTTTAGTAACTGAATCGTACACCGCAGCTAATGCTTACTGCACGTTGTGGTTTATCCAACTTATCATTTACCTCTGATCCCGACATAATGAGAATCTGCCCGAACGTGCATAATAGCCTATCATTTACATCGCCCATGTTAGTGCAGCAGACTAACAGGTATCTACCACATCTTGAAACATTTATTTTTTAAACAGAAATAGGAACACCTGATACTAAATCAGGCGTGTCTATGTAAAAGCCTAAAGTGCGCTTGGCTAAGCAACTTACTGTGACAAAACACGGGCTTATTGACATGATCTGTTTAACACGGAGGCAAGCGTTAGAGCATTCGAAGATGTATACGGAGAGATTTGAGTTAGCCACAAGCTGAAGATCATCTGTGATCAGACGAAGGAAGCGTAGATTGGATGATCAAGCTGAGGGTTTGTGGATGAAACCGGAGCTAATGGATGTACTAGGTGGACGTGGGCGGCTTCTGGCGAGATGTTGCGACACCTGCCACCAGGCAGTCTTGGATGTAAGAAGAAGTGCAGTAATTTAGTTAATCTTTATATCTCACAAGTTAACGATAACCTAGTTTTTGTACCACTTACCTGTTGACCCAGAGGTAGCACTTTCAGTCAAAACACAAGTCCACTAGCATTTTAAGTAACCTATAGACTGACTAACAATCAATAGACTGAGTACCCAGGGTCGGGATGGGTCAACTGCTTCATTAAATTGAATGCATCTTATGAATCCGCTCAAGGCCGAAGTGTCCTCAATTATTTTCCACTTAGAAGACAAATAGACTCAAAGACTAGTAAAATAGAAGTTTCCTGACAAACTTATACACTACCTACCACGTTATTTAAATGCATGTTGTAACACCTACCTGTTTGCAGTTTTATTATTAACGGCATGTTCTACTCTTAGACGAGATCCAAAAGGACGACTACAGAAAAGTTAATTAAACGAATATTACTACCTTCCATCCATTCGCCTAACTGCTCGATCCGCATCTTCAGCGTACTTGAATACGATAAAAGCAAATCCTGGAGGATTTCGGGCAACCCAAACATCTGCTATCGGGCCAAAACGCTCAAATTCCTGTTCTATATCAACTTTTCCAACTCGAG